>JALPQI010013409.1:0-27008 GCA_025490895.1 Thaumatotibia leucotreta | reverse complement strand
ATGAACAAGCATTTAAGCAAGGTGAACCTTGAGGTGATGGATTTGGATACTCAATTCCATGACGGAGTGTTTTTGTGCTTGTTGATGGGTCTCCTTGAAGGCTTCTTCGTACCTCTCTATGAATTTCATCTGACTCCTCAGGACTTCGATCAAAAAGTGCATAATGTTGCCTTTGCGTTTGAATTAATGCAAGATGTTGGATTGGCCAAGCCGAAGGCGAGACCTGAAGGTAAGACATCTACATTGTTACCTTAGTAAGTTTAAATAGGCCCTAGTGACTAGGAATACTCAATAGTTGACACTCTGCTTGCTTGTGATATAGTTACCAATTGACGTTTTTTTAATTTGCAATGGGCTTACTCATGGCTACAGCCACTAGCTAAGGGCAGAGACGCGGCCTACGATGGAGTAAGTTTGCCCAGAAGGGGCCTATTCACGTTTATTGCAGTGCATAAAAAGGCGATATAAGATAATTAAACATTTATCTCTATTAATGATTTTGAACAACTTTTGCTTTTGGACAAAATGTTGTTCTGTAGAGATATAAACTTATGTGCCCAAATATTTGTTATGTATTGTATTCCAAGCCTTCATATATTTTGTATTGTTTACATAAATAATTAAGAAAGTTATCTTCTAAGTGTTAAATATGTTTATTTAATTTGCAGATATTGTGAACTTGGATCTGAAATCTACGCTGCGTGTGCTTTATAATTTATTCACCAAATACAAAAATATGGCCTGAGTCTCAACACTCTGATACTTAACATAGATAATTTTAGAGTGAAAAGTGTAATAACTAATAAGTATTAAAAAACTGAATCATGTTGAACGAAGACGGATATATCTAATATATTTTATAGGAAATTTATTACCTACCTAACTAAAAAGTAAGTGTTGTGCCTTAATAATTTAAAATAAACTTTAAACTTACTAGTAACTAGTTTTATTTCTCAGTGCAGTTATAATAGGTACTGTAAGTACGTTTCTAATATTGGTAGTTTATTATAGGTACCCATTATTTTTAGATTATTGTTGATATATTTTATATGATATGAATGTTTTGGTCTGGTTGCTCCACCCAAACTAAAAAGGTTTACAAAAACCCGTTTTTACGTATATTCAAACAAACTCTTAACACGCTCACTGCGGTACGGGGTCCCCTCAACCCCGTACGAGTATGGTTATTTGCGCAGTTATCCAATAGCAGTAGCAAACGCGATCAATTTAAAAATATTGAGTAACTTATTATTACATTTCATTTGGCTGCATACTGAATCCTCCGTTTAGTTGAGGCAGCGCCAGAACTAAAATTCATAACTAGATACAACCCTTCCACTTGAAAGTAGCTTTATTTTGGTCTGACTACATTAATCTACCGGAAACAAAAGACAGTGTTAACAAACTAACGCGTATTCGGGCACCTATTAACTCGCATCTACCAAATTCTGGGTACCTATATTTCGAAAGCATGAACGTCTGAACAAGCCGCTAAAAATAATCTTTTCATCACACCTGCTCGTAAAAAGTGTTATTATACGCAGGCATACTTGAACGTAATGAGCTGTATTATGCCCATGGGCAATAATGGATTTTCATACGACATTACGTCGCACTAGCGCGGCGCGACGCGCGCCGCGCCGAGATTCCTTTTATAAAAATGGTGAATTTACGTCATCCCTGATTTTGAGAAATGAACCATTTTAGAGTGGTTTTGTGAGAATATATAGCTTTATTTACTTTTTTTGCCTCACAGGTGTGATGAAAAACATTGTGTGTGCCACGGGCGGTAGGTACAAGAATTATGAACTCGTGTGAAGTAAAGCCCGCGCCTTCGGCTTGGGCTTTACTTTCACACTCGTTCACAATTTCTTATTTACCGCCCTTAATACACGATGTACTATTGTCCCTTTCGGTCTTATCAAAATCTTACGAAAGGGATAAACAATGCGTAGCGACTTTCTAACTTTAATGTTTAGGTATAAGGGGGTTAACTTTGAGGATTTAGTAATGGAGTCGGCTTCATATCGTTTCCCCTCTGCCAAAGACTTTGGCCTAGAATTTGTACATTGTCCAAACCTGTTTATAAAAACTATTTCATTAATCGATTCTTCGCAGTCTTATAATCATTATGTACCCGTAACAAGCTCCGCCAAAATGCCTGTAGGTATGTGCTATGTATGGATTCAAAACTCGTTCAAATACATCATGTATACAAAATATGCGATACCATTTCATATCTTGCCTTTATTTGTTTATATTACAACATTTTATTACATAAAATTGTTCAAGAAAATCAAGTACAGTCGAAGACAAAATAAGGGGTATACAAAAACGTTCAAAAATATGTCCCAGTGCACTCTAATTCTGTGTAATAAGAACGTCGTAACATATTTATGAACGGATTCTTTCGATACTTATTTTTGCACTCGACTGTACCAGGGAATCGATAGCAAAATCGGTTTCAAAAATATCGCACACAATTCGTAATTTCATTTTTGACTGATGGAGAAAGTTTGACATTTATTGTATTCTCGTATTTAAGGTTAATAAGGTCTACCCATCTTTAAATTTTGTAGGAAATGTCAACCTTAGTGAATCAAGTAAGACAGAAGACTCTGCCTTGGTCTATTGTTAAGCTTATATGTAAGCCAATAAGGTTGAATATTTATTGCGCTTATTTGGAATACGTATTACTCGCGAAAATACATAGTGATGTGAACGTTACTCTTTATGACACAATGTCGAGAGTAGGTATAAAATGTCGAGATACGGACACTTGTGTTTACGTATATTAGTGTTCTCACAGTAAGTAAATAAAAACACAGTCTTATCGAATTCAATAACTTCATTTTTACAAGTGCTACTTAAAGCTAGTTGGACCTATATTATAAATTGTATTTAGGTACTTACTAAAATATCACTAAGGAATATCAATATCACCGGCCTTATTGCAAAAACTTGTATGTATACGCACCTACGCACCTTGTACCTACGCACTTGTATTCAAATTGTATCCTTACGAGTATTCACAATTAAGCCTCAGTGAGTTTTACCCCAGCTAACTAAAACTTTCTTATTACAACAAAATAAATAATACTCGTATGTACACTCGTATGGACATACATTGTATTCTTTCACAACCGCTAATTAATATTATTTATTAAATATTATAATTGGTTTACGGATTTCGAAATGCACGTGATTGACCGAGACTTTCCTTACAGTTACAGCCTTCGTAGTCAAAGATCGCGATAAACGAAAACATAATCAATTGAAGTAGGTTAGGCAAGACATTCAGGCGGTTTTGTATTAAAATTGGTTGATTAATTAATAACTGTTACTAATTGTCTGTTTACTTTTATTTAAATACTCAAAACAACAATATGTAGTACCAAGGTGCATGTTAATCTATGACATTTAGAAAAATATATCGATACGATAATCTTCAGACACTTGAAAGCCATATTAATCGGTTCGATTACACCTACGTCGATAGTTTGAAATTGTGTCCGCATAGAAATTTTACTGTATTAGTGTGATAATTTAACTTAGTGTTGTGGTATGTTTAAGTGTGCGTGAGTAGTAACGAGAAGAAATGCATTTGAAGTTAGATCGTTTACATGTGTGCTACCTCATCCCCCTCGGAAATTGGCAGAATGTTTTGTTAGGAAAGTTATAGCGATACCGTCTACCCATACTAAATCCTCAAAGGTGGTTAATGACCCCGAAAATGAGTAATATTGGGGTAGCAATATGTGGCTAGAAATGTTCACCAATTAGTTTAGCGGTAAGGGATGAGAATTACCTAATACCAGAGTGGTAACAGATGTGCAAATAATCCCAGCTTTTACCACTGGCAACAAAGAGGTGAGATTTTTTTTTATAGGTACAATCGAATTATGTAAAATTTTTGTCATCTTGTGAACTTGATATCTGTACAGAACTATAAAAAACCGGGTAAGCATGTATAAATAAAATAAACACGTATTAAACAGTGTAGTTTATTTTCTAAAATTTTAATAGTTTTTATTGTTGCTAATTAAATAGGTACACAATATGAAAAATACAATAACTTGCCGGCAAGATTTAATAATTATCTCAACAGTTTATTGCTTTTGTCAGGTAATTATTAACATTAGCCTCGACAGGTGTAGTTTTTTATGTCTTTGACATACATTGATTGCTTTTCATTTTATTTAACAGCATATTTCTAAGCAATGTTACATATATTGTTACAACTTCGATCTTAAAAAACAACGAACTTAGGTTAATTTCAGTATGCGGATATAAAATATATCAAATATATTAAACGAATTAAATCGTGCCCTTTTTCCTTTACTTTGCAATCGTAAAAGTTATAAAATAAAATATTTTCATTCATAACCAATTAATTACTCTAAAAATAAAATGTAAAAAACATTAAAATATAAATAATAAGTCATGGTTTTTTAAAAACAATAAACATTGCCTATACTGAGTTACCCCATTTAATATTTTTATGATTATTATAGTAAAAAATTTTGACAACGACAAGGGTCATAATTAGATGCATACATTAAAAATATATTGGTCGCTTGGAAACTGAAGTGACTTGAAGTTAGTTAGGCCACGATTCCTTTCAAAATAGATCTTGGAACAGTATTATAAATCGGTTAGCGTACATATAATTAGGCACCAATTTCAGTGATGCTTGACTTCTTAAGGTGCGTTTAAACCAAAAGAGCATCCGCTGTTCTAGCGCCCGTTCTACGAAATCAACCAATCACGTTTTGTGTACCGATCGAATTTCGTAGAGTGGGAGGTTGGAACAGCGAATGCTCTTTTAGTTTGAACGCACCTTTATACTATTGACTTCAGTTGATTATAAAAACAAATATTACGATTAATACTTATATTTAGTAAATTTAAATGTGTAACTTGGTTGCCTATTTATATCTCGTACTGATTTACATTACGAACTAAGAATTGTACCTTGTTATATGCAATTTTCATATAGGTAGCAAAATCTGCAAATGGTACATGTCATCAAATCATTAAATGTTTTACTCATACAGTCGTGGTCCACAAATTAAGAACAGTCAATGTATAACATAACAATGGCATAACACGCCTATATTCATCATTTGTGTGCATTGTTATTTACGAGAATATGAGTTATTATTTAACTTGATTATTCTAAAAATCAATTTAAACAAGTATTAGCTGCAAAAACTTTATATATAATTAAATAAATGCGATTGAACTTAACATGTCTCTAGACGAACAAAAATAATCTGGCACACTAATTAAGAACACAACCTAAAAGCATAGAATTCAACTAGAAAATTCTTCGGTTACATTAATATTTGGTAGGAAACCCGAAGTTCTGTTCCACCGCATGACATCTCTTTGAAATAGACTCCACTAAAACCCTGCATCGCTCCACAGGTATAGAATTCCAGGCTTCTTTTGATGCCTCATAAAGCTCGTTAAAATTTTTTATATTTTTATTGGCGAGACTTTTTTTCACATCGTTCCAGAGATTCTCTATTGGGTTAAGATCGGGACTGCAAGAGGGCCAAGTCATTACAGAAACATGATTACAATTACAACGAAACCATTCTTTTACAGATTTTGCCGTATGCTTCGGATCGTTGTCTTGTTGAAATGTCCATACAACTGGTAAATTTTCTTCAGCATACGGCAACATGGTGTTTTCTAGAATATTTTTGTACACGTACTGGTCCATAATACCATCAATTCGGACCAATGGCCCCACACCATGCCACGAAAAACAACCCCATAGTTTAATGTTCCCGCCGCCATGTTTTACGGTTACGGTCGTATACTTGGGGTCGAACGCAGTATTTGGTGGTCGACGAACGTAGACTTGACCGTCGGAGCCTATTCTGTTAATTTTAGTTTCGTCAGACCATAAAACGTGTTTCCACTGCGATAACGTCCAATTTTTGTGATTTTTCGCAAATTCATTTCGTGCGTCTCTGTTCTTCTTACTTACTAAAGGCTTCTTGCGAGCTATTCTGCCAAATAAATTTGCTTCGTTCAGTCGTTTTCTAATAGTACGAGCCGCCAGACCGGGTTGATCTCCAAAAATTTTACGTTTAATCTCTACAGAAGAAAGTTTAGGATTCTTTCTCGCCATCCTTACGATAAGAGCGTCCGTTCGAGGAGTCGTCTTTCGTGGCCGTTTCTTTCGTTGGACCTTCTGACATGTTCCATGAGCCTTAAAATATTTTATGGCGTTGGATACTCTAGTCCTAGAACATTTAAGGTGGTGAGCGACTTTTTGATAGCTCCATTTCTTGTTAAAAACCAACGATATTATGATTTCTCTGATAGTGCTATCTGAACTCCGTTTTTTTCCCATTTTCACAAAAACAATAAGCACGTTTTGTTGACAGAAAATGCAGGAGCTCAAAATACGTCAAAGTGTAGGCTTTATTCAATTATTTTGGAAGATACGAGGATTCAAACACAGTGTTCCTAATTAGAGTGCCAGTATTAATTATACTAGATAAAGTCCCAAGTTTGTATTTGTATTAATTATTTATGTTTGCGAACTAAAGTACATGTGTATAGTCAATTGAATGGTCTCTAGATTCATGATAATTCATGTGTTAAAGGCGGTTGCCTATTATTTATATATTCTGCTAATAATAGCTGACTTTTCTCTGTATAGTGGTAAATAACCTATTTGTTCTTAATTAGTGGGCCACGACTGTAAAACGAAAAATTGTAGGCATGAAGTGATGACTGTTTATTCTTTTTCTGTATTTATTTAATTATAACCTGTTTTGCTGACTGAAAACTGATTTGTCTGAGTATATCACAAATAACCCAACGTTTTATAGTGACATCTGATCAACGAAATATATACAGTGACACTGGCGAGCACATGTCGTAAGATATAGTTACAAAGCTGCCGTAATTCAGTCGCAAATTATGCATCACAGCTAGGCAGGTGTGACAGGTAATAACACCACAATATTAAAAATATAGAATATGTTAAGTCGCGTGTCGCTACGATGTCGTAACGAATCATGAGTATTCACCCGAAGCAAAACTAAATACAAAGTAAAATACTTTATCTTAAAATTATATAAAACAATGCGTAAACTAATCATCTAATAAGTACTGTAATTTGCTGTAAGACTTCATTAACGATGATCCCTGCATCACTTCTAAAATTAGCGGCATGTTTCCGTTACTAATTATGCTAGATATGAAACATTCGTTTATAAAAGCTAAGGCCGCCTATACTGGTCAGACACAATTATTTTTATAATTCTTAAAATAAATAATAAAACATACATTAATATTGGAATGTCTCAACGTAAATATTTATAAAGCGTACTTATGTAAAAATCGTAAATAATACTCAGAATAAGCTGTAATGTGGCTACTGCCATTATGCGTAAGGGGCTGGCTTGGATACGCGTACATTTCGCAGTGCGATTGCGTGGGCGCTGAGATCAAACAATTTGGCATGTCTGTCATAATGTAAATTGATTTCGCTTGCTCACACTTATCATGTACAAAAACACTTAGTTATCTACATTTTCTACCTTCTGTAGAGTAGTTAATCGTTAACAAGTAATTAATTAACCTATACTATTTCGACTACAACCTTATAAAAAGATTACATCTATGGTGCATCAATGTAGTTGGCAACACGAGTTTTGGAAACAATAATGGAAGAGTTACACTCCAACCTTTCTGGTACCTGCGACGACAATAAGTCCTAACTAGGAACCCACCCAGTGTCCTAAGCCCTAAATTTATAATCAGGCGCACAATAGTTCATTTTTACCAATAGTTATACTATTTTCACCAGCACATACCCAAAAGTAGCCGTCTGTCCGGTATTCGTACGTATTTTTTAAAGTTAATAAACGTACTTAACATTACTAGATTTGGTTGGTTAAATACTATAGTTAGAACTACTGCTTTATGGATATAAATACTACTCTTACAAATGGATTATAAATATGTGATGCCAGTTTATTTGACTGCGTTTCTAATTCTTCGTTTAGGAATTTACGGGAATACTTATGTAGAATATAATAATTCTCTAATGATTAATCGTATGCCACAGTGTAACAACGTCACAACGACAGGAGTAAATTTAAGTATGTGAATAAAAAAAATATACTCAATGTTTGAACGGAAACTCTGTCAAGTGTCAAGTTGGTACACAACCGATTAGATAACCTATAGAAATATCTATTTAGTTATCTTGTTTTCAATACACAATCTATACATTTAATGTGAATTAAAAAAATAAAAGTACGTGATTCTGTAAAAAATCATATCCCTATTAATAAGCGAAAAGTACTAATATCATTTTCTAGCTTAATATTCCGATTAAATCACTCACTACTAAGCAGTTAACCCGACATACAGTTTACCTACCAGAGATAAGATGAATCATTCTACTGTTGTCGCCGCCACTTGCCTTTCGTTATAAATTAGTGTACTTCATAAGTTCCTTATTAAGTGTTTATAGATATGTTATAAAAAATATCTTAATATTGTTCCTTTACAAATTGAAAAGGTTGAATCACATCTTATCATGTAGCCAAGGCTAAATTCCTCAATTGTATAAGAAAAGTTTCATTGAATTAATTAATTTTGTTCTGTTACAAATCGACGTCAAATAGGCGTCAACACATTTAATTGACCATTTGTGATCCATATTACAATGAGAATAAAGTTAGCAATCGGTTAGTTTAGCATATTAACCAAGGATCCACAACTTCTTGCCTAACAGCTGGCTACAATAAGTCAATAACAATGACAGAACCAATTCACATAAAATATTTTCGATCTCAAGACATTGCATCAGTATAACAGGGTGCATCTATCAGCCATTCTTTGTGATTTGAATTATAGACTGTGCATAAAAACTAATATAGCATTGTTGCAACATATACAGTATTAAAAAATGGTAGGTCGTAGTGAAATATTTAGTTTCAGTTTTTGTTTAGTTCTTCCAGGTCTAGAGGATCGTCTTCGAAGGAGATGTTGCGGCTGATGACTGACTGGTGGCTGAGGCCCAGTGATCGCGCTTTGGACGCCTCTAGCCTCATGACCTACACAGAAAATGGGTTACAGCATCAACTTAACGATAATTTGGCAAGAGTACAAAAAGTCAAGCAAGCTTATAATTGATTTCTTCGGCACATTGGACTCTATTATTACATTAGTTAGATAACGACTTTTTGAACTCCAGCCGTCCATTTGTCAGTATTTCATGCGAGACGAACGAAGAAAAGCAGAAACAAATACTACGGTTAACTATAATAATAAATATAATTTATATTTGATGTTACATAGTTGACATAGACCTATTATCTATTTTCTGATTTACTACGTCCATTTCTACATGTCAAATTAGGTACTATTTTTAAGACATGTATTAACACATTAAATTAATCTTAAAACAAAATATTTCTATCTACTTATATGCACATATAGATAAACAGTAAAAAAACAAGTGACAACAAAAATAGCTAGTCAATACGGAGTACATCGCGGTGTCCTCCTTAGATTAGTAGCCAACTCAGAATAAGATTTTAGATACGCATATGTATCTCTAAAAGAGAATTACTTTTTGACATATTATCAGTCCCATCTGTTTTTATAATAGTACATTATGATACAAGTGTGCTAAGTTGATCATTATACTCGAGGCGGTATTGTGCGCGCGAGCTGCAAGCGAGCGCGCATAAGATAGCTGAGAGTATAATTATCAATGCACACGAGTTTCATACGACGTTTTTCAACACACTTGCGAGGAATAACCGACTTTTAGTAACACTTTTACTAACCTTTGTTGCTAGGTAATTACTACTTACTTAGTAACTAGGTACCTACTATCCCAAAGTTACGTTTAACCTTTTAATTTTATTCTAGTTCATTACTTGGTTCACAATTCACACAAAAGTAATACTAATAACAGTAAACACAACAAAATAAACGCAACAAACATTTGAAATTCACTCCACTCCGAATAACAAAATAAATACAAACTTTAAAACGGCGCGCGCATATCTAAGGGATTTTTAAACGCGCGCAAATTTGTAAGCTAGCGATCCTAAGGACAAACAGCCAATGTAAAAAAAACTGCGAATCATTAACGATAATTATCATAAAATAAAATTACGATAAACTTACATTTAATATAATTACTTGGTAATTTGGATGCACAATTTAAATATTTTATATATTTCTTTGCGAAAATTTACAGTATTTTGAAATAATATTCTGGATTCCGCTATTTCTGCCACACGTCAACTCTTTGGTCAATTTAAAAAATAAACATAACCTGACTAAATTCGAATGCTTCATCTACATGACATAATGCTTGCAAATGTTTGCAAACATACTTGGTCGGGTTATGTTATTACCGCACTAGAACAATAACGTAATGAAAAAGCACGCGTGTTTAATATCTTGGATTATGAGCCTAATAGCGGTTCAATAATACCTACGTTACGAGCAAGTGTGTTGAAAACGCATTTTGTGATTAAGCACAATTCCGGATATTCCAAAGAAACTTACATAACATTTATAGCATAGTCAGTCGATTTACTACAAACTAGCTTTTCATTGCATCTGAAGACTGAGGATGGCAAAACATTCAGATAGGACGTAAATATTGGGGCAAATATTAGTAGATTTATTAAAGACAATTCATACGAAACAAACACAGATTCTTGTGAGCGAGATATGGTATAAACTCGGCATTAACAGGTACCGCTAATTATTTTCTAAATATACAAATGTCAGTCTGCGATGATCCGATGTAAGAGACAGGTTTATAAAATCTTTGATCAGATAACGATAATTTGATGATACATACTTACCTTTGAAAACAGCGGATCTCAAGCGTTAGTGATTGAATAATTTATTACTTGTGCAGGTATTTTTATATTCAACCTCGAAAGCATACACGGTTAAATGGCACAATGGATCTTGATATCAGACATGCGAAGCGTTTCAACTGCATACAAAAGTGCTATATGTATTAAGCAAATAGAAGTGCGCTAACATGCAAGGAAATGGCCTAAGTTGATGAATGTACAAGCCAAATGCGAATCAGAATCGCTGGGTTAAAACAAATTCATTAAATAGTTACACTTATGCGTTTTTGCGTTTCTATTCTTTCGTATTTGTACGGAGTATAAAGTAGCTTTTCACTGACTTTTAATTTATTTGTGAGATTTTTTGGCAGATTGTATTTATGTTTCGCTATAAAAAGAAGCAACATCATAAACGTTATCTATATAATTTTAACAACGGACATACTAGGCTAAATACACACATACTTGACATTAATGAAAATATAAAAGCTTACTGGCGGATATTACCACAAAAACCAAAAAGTTGAAGTGACTTTGACTTACTCGAGCCATTTCCAGGGCTCAGTGTCCGGAGTGGTGATGGGTGTCGGTAACTGTGCAGTGCCAAACAGATTATGAGACATCACTGGAAGCGCATCGGAAACTTGGTAAACAACATAGAATAAGCTATTCGAGTATGTACATACTTGTTGTGACATGAGTATTTGCGACGTTAATTACTCGTACCAAAGTGGTATTGGATGAAATGTAGGTTGACAAAATGATATTTTAATGTATTAACACCAATGTAAAATTAAATAAATTTTTGGTACTTAGATTTGATCATCGCGGTAGTCTTGGTATTTGAGGCAGGGGCGTAGCTAGAGTAAATGGCGCCCGGGGCAAGTGCCAAATTTGCGCCCCCCCCTTCTCGTTTTCCAAAGTTAACTTAACACCTAATATTGACATTGCTAGCAGTAAATCCATCTCCACTTTACGTATAGGGGAAAATAGTACATTACGCTACAAGTGCGAAAAAAATGAAGTTCGAAACGAGAGGAGATAAATTTAAGCACGACCGAAGTGAGTGCTTTAAATCGACACGAGTTACGAATTTCGTTTTCGCACGTGTATCGTACGACGTTTTTCAGTACTTATGGCTCTCCGAAGATTTCGATTTCGTAAAAAAGCGCCATCTGTACTGAAACATATTTTTTATACAGATGGTGCCTTTTTTAGGCTCTAGTGTGTCATTTTACGTCAGGTCCAAAACTTCGGAGGGCCATCTGCACTAAAAAACGTCGTACGAGACACGTGCAAAAACGAAATTCGTAAGCTCGTGTCGATTTAAAACACTCCCTATCGGTCGTGTTTTAAAACATCGCCACTCGTTTCGAATTTCATGTTTTTCGCGCTTGTGTCGTAATGTACTATTTTCAGTACGTATGGCGCTTTTTTACGTGCTAGTGCGAGAAGTGATTCATTCTACGTCAGGTCTTCGGAGGGCCAAATGTACTGAAAAACGTCGTACCAGAATACACGTGCGAATGAGAAATTTCCCTGCTAGGAGGTATTAAAGTTGCACTTTTCTGTTCAAGGACTTTCTGTTGTACCCTTGTGACACAATTTACTATTGTTCTATATTTTATTATATTATTTTGTCTGCGTAATTAATATGTATACCTTGACCAAATTCACTAAATCGCAACTTTCTAGTACTCGTACTGCCGGTCTAGTCTGACCAGACGAAACTAAAAGGGGTCTTAGTTTGGGTAGAAAGAAACCCTAAATAGGGTCACTTTTAGGATAGCACAATTTTATCCAAAATTCAACCTACTAGGCAGGAAAGGCCCTACCTACCTACTAGGAAACAAAATAAATGCAACTGTTGTAATCTAACTGAATAGATACATTTTCAATTTATTCGATGCTAAGAAGAGTAATACGGGTAGGTAAGTACTACATGCAGCACAGGATATAAAATTGTTTTCATACTTTTAGTATTAAAACTTCTCCAAATGGATAAGAGAAAAAAAAAAGTGAAATCTATAGAAAGCGAGTACGGTATTTCTGAAATACATGGTAAAAAAAATATTCCATTTTAGCTTTTTGTGAATTTACGCATAAAAAATTTGATTTATTTATGTGTAAATAATGCAAAAGGAAATCAAAAATTTTGGCCGGTTTGGAGCCCTTCACAATTCGACACCCCGGGAAAATGTACCAAACTAGCATTTTTTGAATTAACGTAAAATGATTTTCTTTGTGTGTAAATTATGCATATTATTATTTGGCGCCCTGCCTAATTTGACGGCCGGGGAAAATATACTTTATGCAAAAGGAAATAAAAAATCTTGGCCGATTTGGGGCCCCCTCTAATAGTTTACGCATACATATTTTTGATTTATTTTTGTATAAATAAATAATATATAATAAATAAATTATGCACAAGGAAATAAAAAATTTTGGCTTGTTTGGAGCCCCTCCTAATTTGGCGCCCAGGGAAAATGTACCAATCTAGCATTTTTTTAATATACGCATGAAGATTTTCTTTATGTGTAAGTTATGCAAAAGGAAATCAAAATAAATTGCTGATTTGGCGCCCCGCTTAATTCGACATTTTTGTAACATATAAATTATGCAAAAGGCAATCAAAAAATCTTGGCCGATTTGGCGCCCCTTCTGATAGATTACACATACCTACAGATTTTTGATTTATTTAAATGTAAATTATGCACGAGGACATCAAAATTTTTTGCCGATTTTACTACCGGACAAAATGTTCCTTTCTAGCATTTTGTCACTTTATGTATAAGTTTTGCAGAAGGAATTGGCGCCCCGCCTAATTTGACGCCCGGGGAAAATGTCCCAATCTAGCATTTTATGAAATTCAAATTTTTTAATGTATTAATTATGCAAAAGGAAATTAAAAATGTTGGCCGATTTGGCGCCCCCTCTAATTTGGCGCCCGGGGCACGTGCCCCCCCTGCCCCCCCCTAGTTACGCCACTGATTTGAGGCCCTTTTAGTCATCGACGATACACACAGTCATGTCACGTGTTCTTTATAAATAATGTGTATTATTTTAGTGCTTTATTTCCACATATATTTTGTAAACGAGCATTATCAGACTACTTTAAGACGAAAAACATACCATTTTCACCAGTCCATGGCGTCAAGCAACGTATCAAGGAAAACGATTGACACACTCGTAATTCATATCATAACCGTCTGACGCCTAATCCTGTGTAATTTCAGTTATTTCATATTTTAAACAATCATATCATGCTAACTGATAGGTAAACTTATTATGTGTTGCGTATATTGTTTCAAAAGAAACGACAACAAAGAGAAACAAAGAAAAACCTGTCCGTCGATCGTAAGATATTGATATTGGCGTATCGTTATTTCGCAAATGGAACGCCCCTGAAAGCTGAATATATGACACACAAAGTAAAGCTCATAGCAAATGACGCAACACATCGTGCGACTCGGTAAATGTCGTGGCAGAGCACTCCCGTATAATGAAATCCATCTAAATTCGTGAATTGTATTTACAGTTAATCGTGGCAAACATTAAGCATGTAGGAAAATAATCCTTGTCGCCAAATAGATTAATGTGTTTAGTGAAGCGAAGCGAGGCGCGATGTTAGTTTTTGATGTCGTCGGCTCTTTGCAATTATAAATTGCGTTGATATCAAACATGTTAGTCCATAAGCTTGTGGCTTAGAATGTACTTCTTAAATACGTCATATCCCGAAAAGTTTTCCAAGTATTATGAAACCAATTCTAACTTCATAATAAACATTGCGGGCGTAGTACAAGAGTAAACCTGCAGTACCTGTCACTGCTTACCTGTATTCATTAAACAAATACAGTTGTCTATCACGTCGGCGTTATTTTGTCGCCTTATTCTTGGGCGCTGCACGAGAGTTGAATTGTTCGTGCGCGGAAATCTGTTACTTTCAAGCACATTTGTAGCCTCAAACTCATGGACAGTCTGAAATATGGCGGATGGAATGTATAATATTTACCTCTGCTTTGAGTTCCGCGACTTGCTCCTGGAGTTCCCGCACACGTTCAGTGTCGTCCATATTGTTTCTCAGCTCGCCTTCAGTTGCCATCACTTCATTCTATGAATGTCAAAGAATTGTTCTTAATGTATCTACGAATACTACATCATCATCATCAGCCTATGATAGTCCATTGCTGGACGTAGGCCTCTCCTATTAACAATGCGTATAGACGCATTAGGAGGTAAATGCCCATAATCGCCATGCTGGGCAAGCGGATTGGCGATCGCAGTGATGTATCCATTCCATTATGATGACGCTGCTGCCCATCATCAATCTTTTATCAGATAATGATCAGTGACATTTCAATCCCTTAGTCGACTCTTACGACACCCGCAGGAGGAGTTGGAGTTTAAATACTACATGAAAGTTTAATATTCAAATTAGGGTTGAAGACACAAAGTAGACTTTTGTAGCATGGTACTCGTACAAGTCGGCGGTGACCACTGCCGTTTACTCTGTTTAACTATTTAGCGGCTATTTTTAATTATGTTTTCAAATAAAGTGATTTACCTTAAGTTTATACTCGGAAACTTCCGTCTCTAGCTCCGCTATCCTTTGCGCATCTTCCATATTTCTAATGTTTGCTTGCATAGAATCGTACTTTGCCTGTAATTAAAGGAAGCTGCTTTACTACCAATTAACTTACTACTATAATGTCACTATAAAATTTCAAGTATTATAGAGTGGCATTCACATTTCAAAGTATAAAGATCATCACATTATAAATATACTATTGTTACAAGTAAGATAATTATTTATAAAAGGTACCATTGTTACAAAACAACTATTTTTATTCAACTAACAAACAATTAGGAAAAAGTAGAACAATTAAATACATCACAAAAGAACAGGAAGCTATGGGTGTCCAGCGTCTCTTAGCTAAACAAAAGGGTGGTGATATAACTACAGAAAGTGTACTTGTTAATAGATATAGTAGAATTTTCATTTCACTGTAGTTTCACGTCGCTTTCTCTGTACCTACATCCCTGTGTATGCTTAAATCTTTAAACCTACGGATTTTTAATAGAGGTTTGGTTCGAGAGGAAGGTTTTAGTATCAGTATTATACCCGTGCGAAGCCGGGGCGGGTCTCTAGTTTTACATACAGTGTGTAAATCTAATACGGGCGATCAATTAAACCAGGCATGGGAGGATGCAACATTTCATTGAAAGTTCGAGAAAAGGTTTTTTTCTCAAACTTGCTACGGAATGTTGATGTTACTTACTTTAAATTAAGCCCGGAAATACTATGTATCCGGTGTCATATGCTAAGATGATATGTAAAGAGATTTCATGTATTTGTCGGAGATATGAGTTACTAAATCTAGAAAACGATAAGCAATGTTTTGCTTGGAGTGGTCTTTGCTTGGTCCATGCAGGTTTGCAGGTAGATGATACCAACCTATGAACAGGTGGCTGGTGACCTGACAGTATAAAAGGTCACTACTGCAGCGTTCATAAATTCATTCCCGTGTTAGACACAGAACGATTCACTCTTGTCTTGTTATGTGAAGGGTTTACATTCTTACGAAGGAAGTTATTTCTATGGAGTATGCATCTATGCATGGACGCAAGCTTAGAACTCTCCATTCGTTTTCTACTACTGCGTAGATGCGTGGATACAAGATTCCGAGTGCTGTTGGTGGCGAGTAACGAGAAGCTAGGAGGCAGATAACTGGAGTCCTGCCCCTCTTAGCTCGGCTGTCATTAGTGTTCCCGATATATTTATTTCACACCTAGGACTGCAAACAAACAGTCTTTTGTTTTGAAACGTCAAATTGTGACACTAGGTCTTGACATTCAGCCACAAAAAAAAAATAACCTAAGAACTAATGTCTATACCAACAGATAAAAGGATACCTCAAACAGATTAAAAAAAAAGTTAGGCGCGAATGTTTTTTTTTAATGTTGTACGATACTGTACTATTGGTTTATTTACAAATCAAATAGTATGGTTCGGCGAAATCAGTTCGTTTTATTTCATGGCAAGTTTGAGAAAAGCACTATACAAATCTCGGCGAGAAACAGGGTTACAGGCCGCGTATTCCTATCTGGCCTCAGTTCCTTCGGCCTATCTACTTGGCCTGTAACCCTTCGTTTCCCGTCCTCTATAGTAATGTACTATTTCTCAAACATGAAATGAAATATTGTCTTTACGTTCCTTAAAATAGACTCGTAAGTGTCGCTTTTAGGGCGCAGTAACTCACTGGGATGGAAATAGAATTTCATAACACTTTTCAGGCCTAGGCCTGCAAAGTAACTTTTTTTAAAATTTCAACAACATTGTCATCAGTTTTTTTTGTATTTCTTTCTATGTTTGAGAAAAGCACTATACATGCCTCGGCGTGAAAACGGATTCCCGGCTTCGTTACCTATCCGGCCTCGCTCGCACGCACGCTCGGCCGTATATCCTAACTTGGCCGTAAATCCTCATTTTCCTGGCCTCTTATGTAATGTAATGGTACTATTTAATTTCACGCTAACGGGGTGTCGTTAAAAGTGGAATAGTACATTGTGTATTTAGGGCGGTAAGTAAGAATTTGCGAACGAGTGTGAAAGTAAAGCCCAAGCCGAAGGCGCGTGGGCTTTACTTCACACGAGTTCATAATTCTTGTACCGCCCGTGGTACACACAATGTTTTTCATCACACCTGTGATGCAAAAAAGTAAATAAAACAATATGTTTTCACAAAACTACCCTAAAATGGTCTAAATCAGGGATGACTTAATTTCATCATTTTCATAAAAGAAATTTCGGCGCGGCGCGCGGCGTGCGCCGGACCGCGCAAGTGCGACGTAATGTTGTATGAAAATCCTTAACGGCCTACTAGGACGTAATGACGCACCTACGGCGCGCATCACCGCAGCGTATTGGCGCACTTACCGAACAGGTGTGATGAAAAAGCTCATACCTTGCTCTCCAAGTCTGTGTACTTGTGTTGGAACTCCCGCTGGCGCGCCTGCAACGCCCTCTCGCGACGGAGCGCCGCATCCAGGTTCTCCCGCAGCTCGCGCGCCTCTTCGTCCTGCCGTCACAGCTGATTGGTCGACACGTGGAAAAGCTACCTTGCTCTCCAAGTCGGTGTACTTGTGTTGGAACTCCCGCTGGCGCGCCTGCAACGCCCTCTCGCGACGGAGCGCCGCATCCAGGTTCTCCCGCAGCTCGCGCGCCTCTTCGTCCTGCCGTCGCAGCTGATTGGTCGACACGTGGAAAAGCTCATACCTTGCTCTCCAAGTCGGTGTACTTGTGTTGGAACTCCCGCTGGCGCGCCTGCAACGCCCTCTCGCGACGGAGCGCCGCATCCAGGTTCTCCCGCAGCTCGCGGGCCTCCGCGTCCTGCCGTCGCAGCTGATTGGTCGAAAGTGGAAAAGCTCATACCTTGCTCTCCAAGTCTGTGTACTTGTGTTGGAACTCCCGCTGGCGCGCCTGCAACGCCCTCTCGCGACGGAGCGCCGCATCCAGGTTCTCCCGCAGCTCGCGCGCCTCCTCGTCCTGCCGTCGCAGCTGATTGGTCGACACGTGGAAAAGCTCATACCTTGCTCTCCAAGTCTGTGTACTTGTGTTGGAACTCCCGCTGACGCGCCTGCAACGCCCTCTCGCGACGGAGCGCTGCATCCAGGTTCTCCCGCAGCTCGCGCGCCTCTTCGTCCTGCCGTCGCAGCTGATTGGTCGACACGTGGACTTGCGTTTCCAACTCCATCAGCTGAAACAGTCGTCTGTGAGCTGGGTGTGAAATACAAGGTGAAATTTTAATGGTTGGACATGTTCAGTATCGTGTTCCGGTTAGAAAAACGGCGGAAGATTTTATTCTTCTCTCAAAAAATGTATTATTTTCAATGGAGTAACCTAATTTGAAGGCCCAAAGAAAAAAAAAATCACGTGAAACTAATTGGATTTTTACCTTATTGGAAAATGATATTAAGCGGAGAACAACTATTAGGGCATTTCTCCGAGCGTTTCAACTGTCGTGACTTCGGTGGCAGCCTTATCACACGAATCCTGTGAGTGATACAAGAGCTTTTGGGTATATTGGTAGACGTAGTTGACAACTACCAAGACAGCCAACAAAATTATGAGATACCCACGGAAATCGGGTAGAAATGTTGCCACCGAAGTCACGGCGGTTGAAACGCTCGGAGAAATGCCCATTAAAATTTCACCTTGTATAGAGGAGTGCGGGAAACTACGAACAAGTAAAAAAAAATACTGGACGCCTAAGCCTGGCCTCCTTGAGTTCAGTGAGCGTCTCCACCTCCCGTATCCTCGTATTCATGAGCTCCTCGTCCAGTTTCTGCATGTCAGCGGAGCGGCCCTCCCACTAGCTGAGTACTAGGCTGTGCAAACCGGTTTTGTAAAGTAAGGAAAAACTGGTTAATAACCGGTTATTCATCGTAATCTCATACAAATAAAAACCCGTTTGCAAGCCCTTTTGAGCACAGTCTATGGCTACTTCAGGGACCAGAACCGTTATTTCTCCATACAAAAACGGTTCTTTTTTTTGTTCTTCTGTATATAAATTGTAAGTTAAGGAGTAATTTAAAAATATGATATTGTAAATTACATAAAATATTGAGTAGTACATAAAGCGTACAAAACATTTTTTCTACTCACATACTTTTATTTGTCATTTACATGGTCGTGAACACACCTTTAAGCCCCTACCTTACAGATGTCAAGATAAGTCTATATTGTCTGCACTCGGGTTTACACGCAGTGCGTTTTTTGCATTTTAAAACACCTCGTGTATACAAGACTTAATGAAATACATGGCTGCCAACCTAATTTTAAATGACATTTCTGATGAATACTATAAATACTATTAAAATATTGGGCTTTTTCGAGTGAAAATACCGGTTTCAATCCCTGGGCTACATTATGGAGGTCACTGACCTTAAGCCTGGCCTCCTTAAGCTCAGTGAGCGCCTCCACCTCCCGTATCCTCGTATTCATGAGCTCCTCGTCAAGTGTCTGCACGTCTGACAAGCGACCCATTCCCTGTGACTACATTATGGAGGTCACTGACCTTAAGCCTGGCCTCCTTAAGCCCAGTGAGCGCCTCCACCTCCCGTATCCTCGTATTCATGAGCTCCTCGTCCAGTTTCAGCACGTCTGATAAGCGACCCATTCCCTGTGGCTACATTATGGAGGTCACTGACCTTAAGCCTGGCCTCCTTAAGCTCAGTGAGTGCCTCCACCTCCCGTATCCTCGTATTCATGAGCTCCTCGTCCAGTTTCTGCACGCCTGAGAAGCGACCCTCCCACTAGCTGAGCTGAGCCATTACTAGGCCGTGCAAACCGGTTTTGTAAAGTATGAAAAAACCGGTTAATAACTGGTTATTCATCGTAATCTCATACAAATATAAACCGGTTTGCACGCCCTTACTTAATGAAATACATGGCTGCCAACCTAATTTTAAATGACATTTCTGATGAATACTATAAATACTATTAAAATATTGGGCTTTTTCAAGTTTTTTTTTTTAATACCACGTCGGTGGCAAACAAGCATACGGCCCGCCTGATGGAAAGCAGTCACCGTAGCCTATGGGCGCCTGCAACACCAGGGGTGTCACATGCGCGCTGCCGACCCAACATTGTCCGGACTGGAACCGGTATTTTTTGAAACATACCGGTTCCAGTCCCTGGGTTACATTATAGAGGTCACTGACCTTAAGCCTGGCCTCCTTAAGCTCAGTGAGCGCCTCCACCTCCCGTATCCTCGTATTCATGAGCTCCTCGTCCAGTTTCTGCATGTCAGCGGACCGACCCTCCCACTAGCTGAGCAATAGGACGTGCAAACCGGTTTTCTAAAGTATGGGAAAACCGGTTATTAATCATAATCTTATACAAATAAAAACCGGTTTGCACGCCCCACTGAGCAGTCTATGGCTACATTATAGAGGTCACTGACCTTAAGCCTGGCCTCCTTGAGCTCAGTGAGTGCCTCCACCTCCCGTATCCTCGTATTCATGAGCTCCTCGTCCAGTTTCTGCAAGTCTGAGAAGCGACCCATTCCCTGTGGCTACATTATGGAGGTCACTGACCTTAAGCCTGGCCTCCTTGAGCTCAGTGAGTGCCTCCACCTCCCGTATCCTCGTATTCATGAGCTCCTCGTCCAGTTTCTGCATGTCAGCGGACCGACCCTCCCACTAGCTGAGCAATAGGACGTGCAAACCGGTTTTCTAAAGTATGGGAAAACCGGTTATTAATCATAATCTTATACAAATAAAAACCGGTTTGCACGCCCCACTGAGCAGTCTATGGCTACATTATAGAGGTCACTGACCTTAAGCCTGGCCTCCTTGAGCTCAGTGAGTGCCTCCACCTCCCGTATCCTCGTATTCATGAGCTCCTCGTCCAGTTTCTGCATGTCGGCGGAGCGGTCCTCCCACTAGTTGAGCACTAGGACGTGCAAACCGGTTTTGTAAAGTATGGGAAAACCGGTTAATAACCGGTTATTCATCGTAATCTCATACAAATATAAACCGGTTTGCACGCCCTTACTTAATGAAATACATGGCTGCCAACCTAATTTTAAATGACATTTCTGATGAATACTATAAATACTATTAAAATATTGGGCTTTTTCAAGTTTTTTTTTTAATACCACGTCGGTGGCAAACAAGCATACGGCCCGCCTGATGGAAAGCAGTCACCGTAGCCTATGGGCGCCTGCAACACCAGGGGTGTCACATGCGCGTTGCCGACCCAACATTGTCCGGACTGGAACCGGTATTTTTTGAAAAATACCGGTTCCAGTCCCTGGGTTACACTATGGAGGTCACTGACCTTAAGCCTGGCCTCCTTAAGCTCAGTGAGTGCCTCCACCTCCCGTATCCTCGTATTCATGAGCTCCTCGTCCAGTTTCTGCAAGTCTGAGAAGCGACCCATTCCCTGTGGCTACATTATAGAGGTCACTGACCTTAAGCCTGGCCTCCTTAAGCTCAGTGAGCGCCTCCATCTCCCGTATCCTCGTATTCATGAGCTCCTCGTCCAGTTTCTGCACGTCTGACAAGCGACCCATTCCCTGTGGCTACATTATGGAGGTCACTGACCTTAAGCCTGGCCTCCTTAAGCTCAGTGAGTGCCTCCACCTCCCGTATCCTCGTATTCATGAGCTCCTCGTCCAGTTTCTGCACGTCTGATAAGCGACCCATTCCCTGTGGCTACATTATGGAGGTCACTGACCTTAAGCCTGGCCTCCTTAAGCTCAGTGAGTGCCTCCACCTCCCGTATCCTCGTATTCATGAGCTCCTCGTCCAGTTTCTGCACGTCTGATAAGCGACCCATTCCCTGTGGCTACATTATGGAGGTCACTGACCTTAAGCCTGGCCTCCTTAAGCTCAGTGAGTGCCTCCACCTCCCGTATCCTCGTATTCATGAGCTCCTCGTCCAGTTTCTGCATGTCGGCGGAGCGGCCCTCCCACGCGCGGAGCAGTTTCTTCGGCGTCGCCATGATGTCCGACACCACGTTAGACTGCACTGGCGCTGTCGTCGGTTCTTGTCTGTGTTCCTGTTCGTAAATGTGATATTGTAAATTTTTTAATTAAAATTGTGTCAAATAATTCAATAAATAATATAAAAAAATACCAACTAAGATTCAGTATTTGTTTAAAAAAAATGCTATCCAAATGTAGCATTTTTTTTATAATTTACTATATCGTCCCACAAAACTGTTACAACAGTTTGACTGTGGGAGCGGCAGTCTCTTAATTAATTGTTTTGACTGGGATAAAATCGAACTGATTGTACTTAATAATAACTACCACTAAAGAAGCATTACTTAGCAATCAAGTAATGCTTCTTTAGCAGTAAACGAATACGCACTATTGCGAACGCTAACCTAGTAATATCTTAACATATAATTCACTCTCCATAAGTTATTAGGAGTCCAAATACTTATCAAATACAAAAGAGGAGACTATTTTACATTTCCGTTTATGAAGGCGATTGTTTATGCATTTGAAACACTATCAAATCGAATATTATCATTTAAGAGTTTTATGCTATACTCTATTTGGTTAGGTATTTAAAAAAAGGTAAACAATCTTGCAGTATCTTTTTATTGAAAACTACGAGTAGAAAATAAGTTTTAGCAAATATACATAATATAACAAGGAAATACAGTGATTTACATTGTTTTGATTCATTAAGTACCTAGTTTGGATTTCAATAAAAAAATACTGCAAAATTGTTTACTTTTTTTAAATACTAAACCAAACAGAGTATAAAGTAAAACCTCAGGCTCACAAACTCACAACAATGATTCCATCAAGCTTTAGCGATGTGACATATCAAGAGAACAGTTCCCGTGATTAAGTTTGAGTTATCACAACTTACCTGTTGATACCTCTGCCAAGCTTCAGAGAGCTCGGTGACACGTTGACGCAAGTCTTTCAACGACAAGTTAGCTTCCGCCTCACGCAACTTCACAGCAATTAGCTCGTCCTGTAATAAATTAATTTAGTTAACTCGCTTGTTGATAATACAAATTCTAGTGTTTTGTAAAGATAATCATTTTTCTCAATCTTCCTACGGAATGTTGATGTTACTTACTTTAAATTAAACCCGGAAATACTATTTATCCGGTGTCATGTGCTAAGATGATATGTAAAGAGATTTCATGTATTTATTTCACACCTAGGACAGCAAACAAACTGTCTTTTGTTTTGAAACGTCAAATTGTGACACTAGGTCTTGACATTCAGCCACAGAAAAAAAAACCTTAGAACTAATGCCTATACCACCAGTCAAAAAGATACCTCAAACAGATAAAAAAAGTTAGGCGCGAATGTTTTTTTAATGTTTTACAATACTGTACTATTGGTTTATTTACAAATTAAATAGTATGGTTCGGCGAAATCAGTTCCTTTTATTTCATGGCAAGTTTGAGAAAAGCACCATACAAATCTCGGCGAGAAACAGGGTTACAGGCCGCGTATCTCTTCGTTTCCCGTCCTCTATAGTAATGTACTATTGTATGTATCGCCTCTGGTGTTGCTATTTACCAAGCAGTCGGGTGCGCTCATCTGTTTGTATAACCAGGTTAAAAGGTGAGTACAGGGAAGATGATCCACGTGGATTTTTGTTCAGGCTCGTCGATGCCCGCGGTGAACTCCCGCTGCAGGCTCGCAATTATTCTCGCAATTATGATCGCGCTGGAGGCAGCGGGCTAGTTCGTCGCTGCCTTGTTCTGTGCCCGCGAGGGGTGGTCGCCTTGTCCTATAGAGCAGTCACCTGGAGGTGCGCCACGTTGTTGTCGACGCGCTGCCGGCGGAGGCTCTTGTTCTCGTTCTCGAGCTCGTCGATGCGCGCGGTGAGCTCGCGCTGCAGGCAGCGGGCCAGTTCGTCGCCTTGTCCTATAGAGCAGTCACCTGGAGGTGCGCCACGTTGTTGTCGACGCGCTGCCGGCGGAGGCTCTTGTTCTCGTTCTCGAGCTCGTGGATGCGCGCGGTGAGCTCGCGCTGCAGGCAGCGGGCCAGTTCGTCGCCTTGTCCTATAGAGCAGTCACCTGGAGGTGCGCCACGTTGTTGTCGACGCGCTGCCGGCGGAGGCTCTTGTTCTCGTTCTCGAGCTCGTGGATGCGCGCGGTGAGCTCGCGCTGCAGGCAGCGGGCCAGTTCGTCGCCTTGTCCTATAGAGCAGTCACCTGGAGGTGCGCCACGTTGTTGTCGACGCGCTGCCGGCGGAGGCTCTTGTTCTCGTTCTCGAGCTCGTCGATGCGCGCGGTGAGCTCGCGCTGCAGGCAGCGGGCCAGTTCGTCGCCTTGTCCTATAGAGCAGTCACCTGGAGGTGCGCCACGTTGTTGTCGACGCGCTGCCGGCGGAGGCTCTTGTTCTCGTTCTCGAGCTCGTCGATGCGCGCGGTGAGCTCGCGCTGCAGGCAGCGGGCCAGTTCGTCGCCTTGTCCTATAGAGCAGTCACCTGGAGGTGCGCCACGTTGTTGTCGACGCGCTGCCGGCGGAGGCTCTTGTTCTCGTTCTCGAGCTCGTCGATGCGCGCGGTGAGCTCGCGCTGCAGGCAGCGGGCCAGTTCGTCGCCTTGTCCTATAGAGCAGTCACCTGGAGGTGCGCCACGTTGTTGTCGACGCGCTGCCGGCGGAGGCTCTTGTTCTCGTTCTCGAGCTCGTCGATGCGCGCGGTGAGCTCGCGCTGCAGGCAGCGGGCCAGTTCGTCGCCTTGTCCTATAGAGCAGTCACCTGGAGGTGCGCCACGTTGTTGTCGACGCGCTGCCGGCGGAGGCTCTTGTTCTCGTTCTCGAGCTCGTCGATGCGCGCGGTGAGCTCGCGCTGCAGGCAGCGGGCCAGTTCGTCGCCTTGTCCTATAGAGCAGTCACCTGGAGGTGCGCCACGTTGTTGTCGACGCGCTGCCGGCGGAGGCTCTTGTTCTCGTTCTCGAGCTCGTCGATGCGCGCGGTGAGCTCGCGCTCGGCCGCCTCGCGCTCCGCCGCGTGAAGCCGCGCGCGCACCAGCTCGCGCTGCAGGCAGCGGGCCAGTTCGTCGCTGCCTTGTCCCTCCGTGCCCTCGAGGGATGATTGTCGGGAGTTGTTCTAGAAAATAGTAGATCGTGTCACAAGGGATCAAAATGGTATGTTTCCTGGTATGAATCCTGAATGGAGCGACGGATTCCACAATTGAATTCCGACCGTAGCGAGGGATTCTAAAGTGCAATCCTGAGCGTAATGAAGGATTCAAGCGTTAACGCCCAAGACGAAATAATTTTGATACCGTGTGACACATACTGCACACCACCTATGAGAAAAATAAAATACATCACATATTTAATATTCAAGCAAATAATCGATTCTGAAGAAATTTTTATCAATTATGAACGTACTGTTTATTTCCATATTTCATTGTAATTTTTTAGGCTGGCAAAAGAAAGTCCTTGAACAGAAAAGTGCCATTTTGATCCCTCCTAGCAGGGAAGAAAAGACCCGTATTCGAAAAGGTGGTGTGAAAAAAAAATTGTCAGAAGCAGCTGGCATAGTTATCAATCAACGTCTCCTAAGCTGTTCCTGGGTAGTTCTATGAGATTATTCAGTCGCAACAATTAAGTCATTACCATTCCCAAATTATTGACGAACTGACTATAAAGAGTGGAGTCATTTTCGATTATCTTGTAGCAGGCGCATGTTTGTCTGCTATTCTGGCATAATAGTCTCGTTTGCTTTTATAAATAAAGTGGTGATGGTAATGAACAAAAAAATCGCGTAACAAAATCGCATAGAAACACCGTCCTAGTTACAGTGCCCTCACCTCGGCTATGGTCATCTCCAGGGAGCGGACCTCGTCCTGCATGACCGCGAGTCGTTGCTGCGCGTCCACGTTGGCGCGCCGCAGCGCCTGCACTTCCCGCGCGAGAGCGAACGTCTCCTCCTCGCCTTCCGCGCGGTCCACCTGCCCGCGGACCAGCCGCTCGGCTAATGCGTTTCCGAAACTTATGTACGGTATATCAGATGATATTTACCATTAGCTTTCGGTGAAGAAAAACATCGTGAGGAAACCATACATCCGCGAAGAAATTCAAAGGTGTCTGTGAAGTTCCCAACCCGCTTAGGGCCAGGGTGGGGACTATAGCCCAAAAGATATATCACATATTTAATATTTATGCAAATAATCGATTCTGAAGAAATTTTTATCAATTTTCATATTTCATTGTAATTTTTTAGGCTGGCAATAGAAAGTCATTGAACAGAAAAGTGCCACTTTGATCCCTCCTAGCAGGGAAGAAGACCCGTATTCGCATAGGTGGTGTGAAAAAAAATGTGTCAGAAGTAGTTGGCATAATTATCAATCAACGTCTCCTAAGCTGTTCTTAGTTACACTGCCCTCACCTCGGCTATGGTCATCTCCAGGGAGCGGACAGTTCAGTGCGACAGACGCATGTTTGTCTGCTATTTTGGCATAATAGTCTCGTTTGCTTTTCTAAATAAAGTGGTGATGGTAATGAACAAAAAAATCGCGTAACAAAATCGCATAAAAACACCGTCCTAGTTAGTGCCCTCACCTCGGCTATGGTCATCTCCAGGGAGCGGACCTCGTCCTGCATGACCGCGAGTCGTTGCTGCGCGTCCACGTTGGCGCGCCG
>JALPQI010013408.1:0-16840 GCA_025490895.1 Thaumatotibia leucotreta | reverse complement strand
TACAACAGGCCAGTAATAGACCCAAAACGATCTCCAGACCTGACACCGGATTGGAATATCGAGGAAATACCGCCAGAGCCATATTCTCAAAGTTACTATGAAGAATTTGAGAGACCCTTCAAATTACAACCATTTACTATGAGCGCAGCATACTGGGACGCATCGAACAACAATTTTGTATGTATCTGTGTTTTTCCAAGTCTTCATCATTTCGGCCATTTGTCGCCCACAGCTGAGCATAAGCCTCTCTTCTAGTACGCCACTAATCTCGGTCCTGAGCCAATCTAACCCTGAAGTGTCCAACCAACGAGCCAACGGACGCCCTCTTTCATTCGAAATAGACCACCAATCCGTAAGGACTTCAGTCCACCAGCCGTCACTCTACCTGTCATTACTGCCTTGCTAACAAAAGGGACGCATCTCCTATATTTATAACTACTATGAGAGATGCTAACGCCTAAGGACTAAAGTTTTTGCGAGAGATTTGTCTATTGGTCAGAGCTGGCTTGCGAAGCTGAAGACTGGGGACGGTAGGATCGTTTCATTCAAACCTGAGCTTTTGAGTGAGATAGAGAGCTTTTACGGACAGCTGTACACATCAACACGAAGACCCATCTCCAATTTAGCTAACGACCCACGAGCTAAATTGACTCGACACCATACCGAAGATATACCGGACGTCCATTATATCGGTACCGCAAGTCCACTGCCGAAGACCGATATAAAAATCCAATTTAGATTTGATACTTCGGTGACATTTGGCTTCTGATTCCGTTTTTGCAAGTATCTGACTTGCCGTCCATAAAGGTTACAAACATAGGTTACAAAGTATTAGGAGACAGTGGAAATAGGCCTTGGAGGTGGTTGTGGGATACATGAAGGGTTCAACGGGCCGGGCCCCGCCAACATCGATATAGGTGGTCGTGATCTAATTTGGTCTACATGCCTCTTATTTTTAGTTGATAAATCGTTTTCCTCTACCACTAACACCGTCCTAGAACCTATCAAGGCATCTACCTTCCCTTTCACCCATTTTTCCCCCGAGCTATAATCCCTAAACCACACTAAATCTCCTACTTGAAACATCCTGTCTGTGCCCCCCGCTTGTTGCACCTGCCGCTGTTGCGCCGCGGCCACGCGCTGCTCGAGCCCGCGGCCGGGCCGCAGCATATCCAGCCGGCAACGCAACGCTCGTCTTTGGAGTAGCATAGCCGGTGACTGCCCGGTTGTATTGTGGGGAGTATTTCTATACGCCATCAAATATTCTTGAAGGGCTTCCTCGACGTCTACCTTATCCCTATTCGCTTTTTTTAGTGCCCTTTTACATAACTTAACAGCCGACTCGGCGGCCCCATTTGATGCCGGATGATAAGCAGGTGTAAATGTGTGATTAATGCCATAATATCGCATGAAAGTGTCTACCTCCCGACTTGTAAAAGGAGGCCCGTTGTCCGAAACTACCTGTTTGGGCAAGCCGAAGCGAGAAAATATCTCCCTTAGCACTTTTAAAACCGTCGCGCCTGTAGTGCTAACCATTAGGGAAGCCTCTATCCATTTCGAAGACGCATCGATTCAAATCAAGTTTTTCCTTGCCACGGTCCCAAAAAATCGATATGCACGCGCGTCCACATTTCCATGGGGTACTCCCACGGCTGGACGGGCGCGCGCGGCGGCGCCGGCGCCTCGCTCGCGCACGTGTGGCACGCCGCGCAGCGCGCCTCGATGTCGGCATCGATACCTGGCCACCACACGTAACTTCTCGCCACCGCTTTCATTTTACAAATGCCTAAATGCCCTACATGTAATTCCTGAAGGATGCGTCAAGGTCAAATTATTGCCCTGTAGGTACGTTCATACATATAAGGATGAGAAGGTATTAAAAACCTAAATATTGTTTAGGACAAGTTTATTATTAAAAAAATAAACACGAAACAAAGTTATAGATTGCATTTTATGCGATAATTGTCATAATTATCGTCTACGAAAATTATTTTATTAACTCGCACAGCGGCCTTACCGTGAAAAACGCGGTGGTAGGCCTGGATCGAGTAGTCTACAGATTCCCAATACTACAGATTCCTAATACTACAGATAAGAGATAATACTTCAGATATTGTCAATAGTATGCATTCCTGATTGTACATATTCCCAATAATACGAATTTTAAATGCTACAAATACCCAACACTTCAGATTCCCAATAGGTATTGCAGATTTTAAATACTACAGATAGCCAGCTTTACCACCTCTTTATAGTACCATCATCGCCCACACTGCTAGTCATACATCGGTGTAACATAAACACACGATTTTTTTTTTATACAAAATCAATTTTTGTATATTTTGCTTTGTTTGACCTTATTATTACAAGCCTACAAAAACTGCAAGCCAAATTTTAAATGCGTTTAATATACTCATAAATAAATATTTCGTATTCTGTCCAAAAAGAGGAAACATACCGACATGAGAAATACCTTTCTTAAAATGCGAAAAAAGAAGTTACAAATTGGTCTATTTTTGGAGGAGGAAACAGGGAACACAAAACCATGTTTTCGCCAATTTTGCGTAGGTATTATGAGGCGAAGCTGCAGTTGTCTATTTCTAAGCCGTGCAAAGCGACAGCAAATTTTTTCAAATGCCAATTTTTTTTTAAATTTTTTCCTCTAAAAATATCTTATTCAAGAATCACAAAAATCATCATTGCAAACACTGAAATTAATATAATCATTAAACCTACTATGGTGGCCTAACGTACCTAAATAATGAAAAAACATCCATCATCATCATCAGCCTATCGCAGTCCACAGCTGGACATAGACCTCCCCAATTTCACGCCACCGTTTTCGATATTTGGCTGCTCGCATCCAGCTCCTGCCAGCCATCCTGCGCAAATCGTCGCTGCACCTAGCCTGAGGGCGTCCTACACTATGCTTGCCGAGTCGCGATCTCGCGATCTGCACTCAAGAACTCGTTTAGCCAGTCGGTTTTACGGATAATATGGCCACTGGCCAGCCCACTTCCACTTCAGTTTGCTAACACGGTGGGCTAAGTCGATCACTTTGGTTCTCTGCCGGATAACCTCATTTCTGATTCGATCCCGCAACGAGACGCCGAGCATTGCCCTTTCCTCGTTGAGCGACCTTGAACTTGTGGACCAGCCGTACCGTCAGTGTCCACGTTTCGGCTCCGTACGTCATGTAGGGTAGGAAGCCCAGATTGAAGACTTTTGTCTTCAGACACTGTGGGATCGACGATGTGAAGAATATAATATAATGAAAAAACACACAGCTAGTAATACCTAGGATTATAAGCCTAAAAGCGGTTCAATAAGACCTACGTTACGACTTACAAGCAAGTGCGTTGAAAAAAGCATTACAGTTGGGAATCAGTACACGTGAAATCTAGAGAATATGGAATCTGTAGACATAAGAATGCCGTGTGGTGACGGCAGTAAGATGCCGTGTGGTGACGGCAGTAAGAATACATTTGTCACCACCCCAACTCCTCCTGCGGGTGTCGTAAGAGTCGACTAAGGGATTGAAGTGTCACTGACCAATATTTGATAAAAGATTGAGGAGAAGGGCAGCAGCGTCATCATAGACATCATAGTGGACACATTACTGCGATCGCCAATTCGCTTGCCCAACGTGGCGATTATGGGCATTTACCTCCTAATGCGTTTATACGCATAGTTAACAGGAGAGGCCTACGTCCAGCAGTGGACTATCATAGGCTGATGATGAGACATAATAATAAATCAGTAATATTGAAAATCTGTAGACATGGGAAACCGTAATGTTGGAATATCAAAGTATTGGGATTCTGTAGGTTTGTAAATCTGTAGTATTGGGAATGTGTAGACTTGGAATTCTGTAAAAGAAATCTGTACAATTGGAATTATTCTGCCCAATTAGTGTATTTTTTTCGTAGGTGCGTATCAATATCTGAAAATCTGCAATCCAGAAATGCTGCGCAATTGCGCATACAATCTTTTCGGTCAGAGGGAACCGCTTGTCGATATTCGCAAGCATATTGTTGTTTAATGTCAGTATTATCAGCGTGGCGCGTAATTTAAATGATTTTATTCCTTAAAATTTTTGTCGCGGCGTGAATTTTGAAAACCTCGGCGGCGGCGGCGGCGTGGGTCCCGCGGCGCGGCGCCGCCGCGCCGGCGTGGCGCACACCTCTATTCTATATCCCCACATTACGCAACCCGATTCTAAATATAACTCGTTACGCCTTACAAAATAAGGTTGTAATTTGTCATGTGAGTTATGAGCGGGCCACCCGGATTGTAAGTATAAAACAACTTTTCGCAAAAACAAATCTTTTTTCACCTCTTCGCAAACCTGCGGCCTGCGCATGGGTTATAGGTAAAAAATCATTAACATAATTAATATAAGTGCAAGCCGGTGGTTGCTCTTTACCCTCCCCCTGGCGCGGTAACCTTGATAACGCATCGGCACCATTTTGGTTCGTGCTCACATACTGTATGTCGTAGTCATAGCCTGACAGAATGACCGCCCATCTTTGCATCCTCGAAGCTGCCATCACAGGTATACCAGACTTGGGCCCAAAAATAGAAACGAGTGGCCTATGGTCAGTCTTAAGAAGAAATTTACGTCCATATAAATATTGGTGAAATTTTTTTACACTATAGATTATAGCCAAAGCCTCTCGATCTATTTGTGAATAGCCACGCTCAGCTGTATTAAGTACCCGAGAAGCGTACGCGATCGGCCTTTCGTTCCCGTCTGGCATGATGTGCGAAATTACCCCGGCTACCCCCACACTGCTTGCATCTGTGGTCAGTACTACTGGCAACTGCGGCGAATAATGAACCAACACTGTACTACTGGCCAACAACTTTTTAACTTCGCTGAATACCCTACTACATTCCTCAGACCAGTCAAACTTGACCCCCTTCTTTAATAACACATACAGAGGCGCCAGCAGGGTGCTAATATTATTAATGAACTTTGCATAGTACATAACCATACCCAGAAATGCCCGCAGTTCCGTCACACATGTGGGAGTAGGTACTTGCTCGATAGCCTTTATTTTATCCGGATTTGTGTGAATGCCTTCCTTATCTATTACATATCCGAGGTAAGTGACCGACTTGGCAAAAAATATACACTTTTCCTTTTTAATTTTTAACCCAAACTTTTGTAATCTATCGAACACTTTGTGCAATGTTTCTATAAGTTCTTGCTCGTTCTTTCCAGTCAAAATGACGTCATCTAAGAACACTCCTACCATGGGCAAATCCGCAAACATTTGCTCCAACTTGCGTTGGAATATTCCGGGACTGGATGACAAGCCATAGATTAGTCTATTATACTTATATAACCCCCTATGTGTGTTAATGACGGTGTAAGGTCTAGAGCACTCATCCAGAACCAACTGGGCATATGCCTGCGATAAATCAATTTTTGTAAACTTTTCTCCTCCATTCAGTTTGGCTAACAAATCCTCTACTCTAGGTAACGGAAAACGATCTACCTCCAAACACTTATTAAGCGTAGACTTAAAATCTCCACATACTCTAATAGTTCCATCCGTTTTGACGACGGGTACAATCGGCGTGGCCCAGTCCGAAGAGTCCACCGGCGTGATGACGCCGTCACGCTCCAGCTGGTCGAGCGCGCGCTCCACCGGCTCGCGCAGCGCGTACGCCAGCGGCCGCGCGCGCAGGAACACGGGCGTCGCGCCCTCGCGCACCCGTAGGCTCACCTCACCTCCCGTGTACCGCCCGAGACCTTCCGAAAATACTTCACTGTATCTGGAATTAAATTCAGCCAAATCAAACCCTGCGGTGACCTTGACCTCATGACATGACAACAACTCTTTCAATTTAAAACCTAACTCACGTAGCCATACTCTGCCTAATAACGGAGTTTTACCTTGATCTACTACATATAATTCCAATGGTTTGCAAGTACTTTTAAAAGTAACCTTCACTCTAATTTTTCCCATAGGTTGTTTTTTTTCTCCTGAATAATAACACATAACTATATCGCTACTGTGCAATTGTAAATGGGAAAATAATTTTTCGTACAATTCGCGATTTATGCAAGAAATAGCACTGCCTGTATCAACTTCCATTTCGACTAAATGGCCCTCTAAATTGATTAACAATACGAAAGGTTTACATTGTTGAATATCATTCACATTAAAAACATTGAAAAGTACCTCATCACTGAAATCGCTGCCTGCGTCTCCTTGCGTCTCATTCTTGTACGTGCCAACACTCTTCTGTAACCTTGGACACATCTTCTTCAGATGTCCAGGTTGGTTGCACACGCGACATATATAGTTAGAGAATTTACAACTCGATGAGTCATGCGGCCGACCGCAGACATTACACTCCGTTATAACTGCTGCTCCACGGCCTGCCCCGTATCCAACACGGCGTGCCTCCCCGTCCTGGCGCCTGGGCCCCGGTGGTTGTACCGCGTTGTTGCTAAACGGACGCCCCGCACCGTTCCTTGCCGACCGGTATGACGTCAGCGCGCCCCTGCCACGCCATGATTGCGCTGCCACCGCATGACATCCACTTGACGTACTCGGGCCGCCTTCCAAGCCCTTCGCCCTTCGCTTTAGGGGGGTAGGAGGTTCGGCTACGTTCAGGTATGCGACGCTGAACTACAGAGCTGAACCTCAAGTCCATCATACGCGTCCCCGTCGCACTCCCTGGAAATGCTGGTGGCCTTATGGGCGTCGCACTTACCACCACCTACCCCAGACCACCAGCAGCTAAGCTATGAGGGCGGGTATGGCTAGGGATAGAGGTTTGGGCACACAACCGGGAACTGGGATGAGTGGTAAACTAAACTGCTATATCCTGGATCCCGGGTGTGAGCCTATGGCGATATCCCCTGCCATATCTATAGGTTTAAGTTATATATATATAAGTAGATATATTCATAGATATTCTATATATACACACATATGTATCTAAGTACCTAATAAGTATATATGGAGGAGACAACCTCGTCATAAAAACCCCAATCTAAGGTGCGGATCGTGCCGAGAGATGCGTGGCTGAGGGGGAGCTCAGTCGCTAACGATTCCACCCCTCGATACCGGGCGACCTCGAGGGTTACTTTTAGCCTTATTCCGGCAAGCGGGGCTCTGCTGGAATTGACCTACTTTACCCTAGCTTTTCGTGGGACTTATATGGAAAGAAAAGAACAAAAAGAAAAACAAGGTTCCCTGGAAAACCTTTACCAGGAACTACTTCCTCTGGTGGAAGGTGCGGAAAACTCTGCCCAAGCACCAGTGGAAATCATGGAGGTTGTGGAGGAATCCGACACGGCTGAAAGACGCGCTAGCCGCCCAAGCAACCAATCGGACGACCCCCAACCTGAACCGCAGATGCCCGCCAAGAGATTGACGGGCGCCGCAAGAGGGCGCTTCAAGGCTCTTAAAGGTCTGGGAGTAGAGTCTGACAAGGCGCTACAACTAGCCACAAAGAGCTTTGGAGAGCTCAAAAAGATGGGGTACAAGTTCGGGTCCTCCAACTCAAAACCCGAGCAAAGGTCGGCAAAGCGACCTCGCCCGGATGAGAGCTCACCAAAGGGAAACGCTCCCAAGAACCCAAAGGTGAGTGAGACCCCCCCGGACCAACCCCAACAACCACGGCCCTACAATGAGGTCCTCGCCCAGATTCGTGTCGGGATCAGGAACTCCAGCCCGATGGCAGTCGCCCAGCTGGATTCCATCTGCGAAGCCATCCTGCAGAAGATCGCGACACTGAAGATGGACGAAGGACCCAAATTTAAGAGCTACTCCCACAAGCCAGGCTGGCTGCTGATCACCTGCAGCGACCAACGCTCTAAAGCCTGGCTAGAAGAGATAACGCCGTCCCTAAAGCCATGGCCGGAAGCCAACCTCACGGTCATACCGGAAAATGAGCTTCCCAAGCCAAACATAGCCATGGTGTTTATCCCAGAGATAGATGACTCCAAGGTGCAGCAGTCACTATCTCTCATCTACGCGCAGAACCAGGGGCTTCACACAGAGTTCTGGAAGGTTCTCCACACCAAGGTCGAAAAAGGTGGGGTCCTGGTGACCCTATCCTTAGACGACATATCTGTGGAGAATCTGAAAAAGATGGGACTCAAAGTGAACCTCGGGTTCCGCGAGGTCATGTTCCGCCTTAAGGGTCAACACAAAGCCCAAGAGGCCGGAACAAGCGCACCTCCTAACCCACCACCGCCACCCACAAACCCAGCCCAACCCACAAACCCGGCCCAACCCACCACCCACTCACAAACGCCAGCCCGAAAGGTGTCTTTAGGCCCAAAAAGGGCTGTGCAGTCCTCACCCCATCCCAGACCAGGGCCATCGGGCGCATCAGCTGGGCAACAGCAGCGGTTTCTCGCCGGCAGGGGAGACACCAGGGGCAGAACTCGCCCCAGGGGCAGAGGGGGCAGAGGCCGCCAGCGAGGGCATGGAGATGCCCAACGCAGCGGCAAATAATATGAAGACGCGGACAAAGGGGGTGACGTTCCTCCAGGCCAACATTCACCACGCCATCGCGGCCACTGCGGTCGTGGAGAAGATCCTTGGCGACAATGGCCTGGACATCGCCCTCATACAAGAACCATGGTTGAACAACAAAGCCATGGTAACCGGACTTAACAGGGCAGGAAAGGTACTCGTACATGAAAAAGGTCTTAAACCCAGAGCCTGCATTGTGTTTAACAAACGTATTAACTTCTTACCTGTTACAGAAATCTGCAGTGACGACACCGTAGCTGCCTACGTCGATCTCAAAGGCAGAGGAACACGGAAGGTACTAGTCTGCTCCGCCTATCTGCCTGGAGACAAACTAGACCCCACAGAAGAACTGTCTAAGGTTGTAGAGTACGCTCAAGCACAAAAGGCAGAACTCATCGTGGGCTGCGACGCCAATGCCCACCACACCATCTGGGGGAGCACTGGAATTAACAAAAGAGGTGAGTTACTCGCTGATTTTATCTTTACTAACTGTCTGCAACTGTTAAACAGAGGCAATACGCCCACCTTTGTAACTAGGGCGAGACAGGAAGTATTAGATATAACGTTCGCAACAGAAAAGGTGGCTAGGTGCCTGTCGAACTGGCATGTCAGTTGCGAAAACTCAATGTCGGACCATAAGCACATAATCTTTGGTGTTAGGGACTCTTTAGATGACGACATAGCTATGCGTAGAAATCCAAAAGACACATCGTGGGAGGCATATAGGGCCGAACTAGATTCTCGTCTAAAGGAAATTCATACACAAGTTAAATCACCATTGTCCCTCAACTTAGCAGTCGACCTTATCTCGGAAGGCATGACTAAGGCCTATGAGCAGAGCTGCCCGTTGAAGGCAATAAAGTCATCTAATACTGTGACGTGGTGGAACAAAAAGCTGGAGAAACTCCGCAAATCCACACGCCGCTTATTCAATCACTCTGCCACGCCATCTGAGTGGGAACGGTACGGCAGGGCACTGACTGAATACAATAAACAAATCAGGAAAGCAAAAAGGCGGTCTTGGAGAAGATTCTGTGACGAAATTGCCCAAACAAATAAAGGTGCGAGAATTCACAGAATACTCTCAAAGACTCCAACCAACTATCTTGGTCTACTCAAGAGACCGGATGGAGTGTTTACGAACACGGAAGCGGAAACCCTCGACCTCCTTAGGGCAACCCACTTCCCAGGTTCGTATACCAACAGTAACACACAAACATGCACCCAAAGGAATCAAGAAATCCATAGGGCAAGCAACAAAGACTGGAATTTGGCATCTAACATCTTTAGACCAAACCAAATTAAGTGGGCATTGAGCAAATTCAAGCCATTTAAATCGGCCGGAGAAGATGGAGTGTTCCCTGCGCTCCTACAACATGGACAGGACCTCCTACTCCCGCACCTGGTCAGAATATTTCGAGCGAGCTTTGCGTTAAGATATATACCAGAAAAATGGACTCAGGTCAAGGTAAAATTCATACCTAAAGCAGGGAAAAAGGACTACTCGCAGCCTAAATCCTTCAGACCAATCAGTCTAACATCCTTCCTTCTAAAAACAATGGAAAGAATCATTGATCAGCACATTAGAGCGCGTTACCTGGTGGCAAAACCACTCAGCCACAATCAGCATGCTTACCAAAAGGGAAAATCAACAGAAACTGCCCTACTTGACCTGGTTGACAAGGTGCACAAAACCCTAGAGGAAAAGCAAACCGCTCTCTGTGCGTTCCTTGATGTAGAAGGTGCTTTCGATAATACACCCACGGAAACCATTCTTAATGGAATGAGATCAAAGGGAGTAGATGAAACCACCACTAGATGGGTAGAGAATATGCTCTCCAACAGAGTAGCTACTCTAACCCTCAATGAAATAGAACATAAATTCCACACCACGAGAGGATGTCCTCAGGGAGGCGTTTTATCCCCACTACTATGGACCCTCGCAGTGGATCAACTCCTTACAATACTGCGGGACAAAGATTATGACACACAGGGATATGCCGACGACCTTGTAATCATAATCAAAGGACCCAGCCTCCATACGATCTCAGATTTGATGCAAGGAGCTCTTTATACAATATCTAAATGGTGTAAAGAAAATGAATTGTCCATTAATCCGAGCAAAACGGTGTTAGTACCTTTCACAAAAAAGAGGAAACTGGAAAAACTCGGAAAACTAGAACTTAATGGACAAACAATACCCTATTCAAGTGAGGTGAAATACCTAGGGGTCACATTTGACCAAAAGTTGACATGGAATCCTCACATGAAAAATATTTTACAAAAAGCAAAAATGGCCCTATGGTCTTGTTGTCGCATGGCTGGAGCAAGGTGGGGATTAAAACCCAAAATTGCTCTATGGCTCTATACAGCGGTAGTGCGACCCATCATCACCTACGCCTCCGCTGTATGGTGCTCCAAAGCTAGCCAAAAGACAACAATAAATTCCCTTAATAGCCTACAACGTACGGCCTGCCTAACGGCAACAGGGGCCTTCTCCTCTACACCAGGGGCGGCCCTAGACGCACTGCTTAATATAACACCACTCCACTTGCAAGTGCAGAAGGAGGCAAAGCAATGCGTCTACAGAATAAGCACGCTGAACAGGCCTACATGGCGCTCTCAAGCCCTTGTCTCACTTAAGGCACAGGTATTTGAAAACTGTACCCTCAGCATGCCATCAGATGATATTCATACAGAATGTCAATTCACCAAACTGTACAAGGTGGAAATTCCCTCGAGACACAAATGGGCGAACGACCAAATGTCTGTCGAAAAGGGAAGCCACATTTGGTACACGGATGGATCCAAAAAAGGCGAAAAAGTAGGATGTGGCATATATGGGGAGAGGCCTAAGCTCAGAGCGAGCGTCAGCATGGGTGAATTGGCCTCAATCTTCCAGGCAGAAGTCTTCGCCATCAACAGATGTGCTGAGATTAACCTGGACAGAAACCTCAGAAATCAAAACATCTACATCAATTCGGACAGTCAAGCTGCCCTGTTAGCACTAGAGTCCCTAGAAACCAACTCTAGACTTGTCCTGGATTGCAAGATAAATCTAAACGTCCTGGCTAACTCCAACAAAGTCACACTTAGATGGGTACCAGGACACTCCAACATTGCCGGAAATGAAGCAGCGGATGAACTTGCCAGGAAAGGTGCGGACACTCCCCTGATCGGACCAGAACCGTTCTGTGGAACCACCAAACAACAGGCTTACTCGCTGATTAACAATCTGGAAAAAATGAGAGCCATCAGAGAGTGGAAGGCCGTCAAAGGAAACACACACTCTAAAGCTCTGATACAAGGGTTCAACAACAAAACTACTACAGAGCTACTAGGGCTCAAAAGATACAAAACTTGTGCGGTGGTCAGAATTCTGACCGGCCACTGCAAACTGAACAAACATATGTTTCTAATGGGTAAGAAACAAGAAGCACTATGCAGGTTCTGCCAGGAAGAGGAAGAAACTGCGATGCATATCCTCTGCTCCTGCGGACCATTAATGCATAAAAGAAGTATCCACCTAGGTAGGCACATACTGCAACCATATGAGGTACACAGCATTACAGCCCAAAGAATCTGGAAATTTCTGGACTCAACGGGAATAAGTAACATCCTTTAAAAATACAAAGGGCCGCCACAATAGATCAACCGATTGGTCGAAGCGGCATAGACTGGCCCAATACATCAATAATAATAATAATAAGCCCTTCGCCCGGCTCACTACCTCCGCTGCGTTTGCTTGTGCTGCCTCCATTGCTACCGCCACTTGCAACGCGCGATCAAACGATATGTTATCTTCGGTGAATAGTCGTTGACGTATTGTTTCATCACTAATTCCACACACCAACTGGTCCCTCAAATTTTCTTTCAGGGCGGTTTCGAAAACGCAATATTTTGCCAGCTTTTTGAGTTCTGCCACGAAATCCGCCACCGATTCACCAGTTCTTTGTTTCCTGTTTCGAAACCGGTATCGCTCAGCTAACAAACTTGGATTCGGTTGCAAATGGTCACTCATCACTTTCACTAAATCAGAAAATTTTTTAGTTGACGGTTTATCAGGCGTACACAGCGTCACTAGCAGCTCATAGGCCTGGTTCCCCATGACCGTTATTAACGTTGGAACTTTATGCTCTTCCTTAATCTCGTTAACAATGAAATATTGTTCCAACCGCTCCACGTATGTAGACCAAGTGTCCGACTCGACATTAAACGGTTCCAACTTCCCAATCTTCATATTTCCGTTCTTGATACACTAAATCTTCGCGTAGACTCGAAATCGTCGCCAATGTGGTATTCGGGAATTATGGGAGGATGAAGAAATGGAACTCGAGGCTGCTCATACGACGTTTATTACGGAACTAACTTAATATGGATATACCCGCATTAGGCAAATACATGTGAACTCGAATCTACCCTACGAACATATATCACAGTGATACCAACTCCATTGAAAGTTAGAAACTCTACACTCGAAGTTGTTGACGAATATGTATACCTGGGACAAACAGTCCAGCTGGGTAAGTCCAACTTCGAGAAGGAGATCAATCGTCGAATCAGACTGGGTTGGGCGGCGTTCGGGAGACTACGCAATATCTTCTCGTCCAATATACCGCAGTGTCTCAAATCGAAAGTCTTCGACCAGTGTGTGTTGCCAGTGATTACTTACGGATCTGAAACGTGGTCGTTCACTAGGGGACTCATTAGGAGGCTCAGAGTCACTCAACGAGCGATGGAGAGGGCAATGCTCGGGGTTTCTCTGCGAGATCGCATCAGGAATGACGAGATCCGCAGAAGAACGAAAGTGACTGACGTAGCCCGAAGAATCGCCAGGTTGAAGTGGCAGTGGGCTGGCCATATTGCCCGGAGGACCGATGACCGGTGGGGTCGGCGTGTTCTCGAGTGGCGACCACGCACTGGACGGCGCAGCGTGGGAAGGCCCCCCACAAGATGGAGCGACGACCTGGTAAAGGTTGCGGGTATCCAATGGATGCGGACGGCTCACGACCGATCTTTGTGGAACTCTCTGGGGGAGGCCTATGTCCAGCAGTGGACGTCAATTGGCTGATGATGATGATGATGATGATGATGAGAGATGCGTATTTTTGACTTAGCACGGCAGAATATGTCCTGCCCAGTTTCATTTGAGCTTAGTAACGGTATCTCTTACATCTCGCAGTTTGGTGCGACTTCTGATTTCGAGTTGCCAAGTCTTACCATTTGCCATCCTTTGTGTATCTTCCTGTGTAATTTAATGTTTTTACACTCTTATTAATTTTCTATCTTTATTTTCCGCCTTTGTTTGGTTTCATATGAAATATTTGTGTGATTACTATCTTATTATTTGCTGCTTTTTTGTCCTTCTTGCACTTTTATTAACTCATTAATTTCTTGTGCCAATTTTCACAAATTTTCTATTTCTCCGTTGTAAGACTAACTTCTTGGAAGATTGTTATAATTTTACTCTCATTTTGCAGGATCACCCCCAACTACTGGGTTGCTACTGCAGTACTGTCTACGAAAAATATAAGCTTCTCGCCGGTTGCGCGGTTCTGACCTCACGGCACATTCTGACTACGGCTACGTCCACGGAACTCGTCCTTAAAGAATATCCGGTATCACATTATCAGCCTATCTCAGTCCACTGTGGACATAGGCCTTTCCTATTAACTATGCGTAAGGACACATTAAGCCCATTGCCCAACAAATGCCCATAATCGCCACGCCGGGCAAGCGGATTGGCGATCACAGTAGCGTGTTCAATATAATGACGCTGCTGCCCATCATCAATGGTCTTCGGTATCATCGAATGTTCAGGGACACTTCAGTCCCTTCGTAAGAGTCGAGTTTCTTACGACACTCACGGAAGAAGTTGAGGTGGTCACAAATGTATTCTTACCGCCGTCACCACACGGCTTTTTACGATTAAGTAATACAGGTTTACTTTTTCACCGGTACAATAAATTTTTCCATTATCATTGGTATCGATAATAGATAACATTTGTCAAATAAAATTAACACATTTTTTATTAATTTTGTTTACTTTATCCTTCATGCAAACGTAACATAATGGGTGCACTAATTACAAGGCGTCAACATAGTGACAAAGGCGGCGAGAAGGGGTGATCCAACCCGCCATGCCGCGCGAGATTACATTTTAACAAACAGTTGACAGTTTGTACGTTTTGCTATTTATGCACGTCGATAGATGCGAAATACGTCCACATTTCTTGTTTGATTTACAGATAAGTTCGAACATTAGTATTTTAGTTTTTTTTGTTCCAAAGGGGTAGAAACAAAAAATGCTAGTATTTTGTATTTTGGACTACTATTACGTATGTTGATTTATTGTACTCGTGGAAAAGTAACCTTGTATATTTTTATGATAACGTGTTCATAAAAATATATTACTTAATCGTAAAATATACAAAAATTCGCCTTAATTAATTAAAATGATAGGTACTTTGTGTTTATGAGAGAGAGTTGACCGAGCAAACGAAGCGAGCGAAACGTTTACGTCTCAACTCCTCAAATTGAATTGGATGTCCAGTTTGATTAGCCTTATCTCGGAAAACGAATTCAACATAAAAAAATAAACAAATGTTTTGCCACCATAAAAACAATATATCGAATTTATCGCTTTTTGACTGCCTTGCCAGAAGGGCTGTGGCTGCTTTATTGTATTGTAAGTTAATTTGTACACACCTTATACCCTCTATTGGGACGTTTAATGTTTGTTGATGCTGAGATCAGCAGCCTCCTCCTGGACAGTGTCTTCGCAGGACAGGCCCCGCAGGTCCTCTGAGCCTGCCACTGATGACAGTGAAGAAGACTCACGAGCCACACGTGGCACGGCCAGATCCTCCATGGACGCCACCCTGCCTCCCATCGTCTGCGCCTGTCCTTCGACATCGTCCGCCACGATTTCGCTGCTGGTAGGCAGCGCCTGTGGCTTCGGAGCCTTGCCGGTTGCCTCAGCCGTCACGAGTGGCTGGGCGTCCATTCCCGGGGCTACACAAGGGTTGATCGCACCTCCTCCATGCCTCTTCTCAGCATCTTCCAATAGCTGGAAGGACCTGAGTTCAACCCCTATGTGCAACTTGATGACGTCCGCCGATACTCGATCCGTCGATCAGTTAGATGCGCCGAGTACCGGCCGGGGCCACCCAGGTGTCAACCACCTTCCACTCTTCCGTGTGTAACAAGAGGTTATACCTTTGTAGTACACGGTAGAGCAGTTTCATGTCAGGTTTGCCAAGGATCTCCGTTTTCCAGGCCATGTTCACTGGTTTAGGAAGGTCCTTGGCATTCGCGACCTTCAGGCGCAGCCCAGCAATCTACTCTCCTCCGATTACTGAGCTGAGCCTCTCTCTCTTGGCAATTAACGTGGAGAACGCCCCCCACCACATTGCCGATTGTAACCTTCGGCAGAGGATCCGCAGCGTCAGCAAGGAGCTCTAGCACGGCTACCTGTATGTTGCCCACATGCTCTGCCAAGATCCTCTCAGCAGGAAAGGTCACTGGGGACTTTTGCTACCCTCTCGTTAGCCGTTACCTCCGCAAAAGATCCTCCCACCTTCGTTCTCTTGAAATCTCTGGCCAATACAGAAGAGTCGCCACTAGCTCCCAGTGATCTTTTATTGTGGGGCTTCCCTGAACCCACAACGGGTGCGTCCAGTGGTCCACCCAAGATAGATCGATAAAAGACTTTATTCATATCCAGAGCATGCATGGCGTTCATAATCAGTAGGCACAAAGCGATGTAATACAGATAAATTACAGAAAAACATGTAACTTAGTAACTTATCAATAATTAATAAAGCCATGGGTCGTGGCAGAAAATAGGTGCTGGCTCAGCATAATGATGCAGCATGCAGCATGCCACATCGCTGATATTCTGCCAGGACCTTTTTATAGAACAAAAAAGAGAGATAGGAGTACGTACATAATTTGTTTGTTAAAAGTGTGCAAGTGCGACTGTGTGTGTGTGTTTGTAGATGTATGTATATGTGCGTGTGTTGTAGGTTTATTTATATTTTATTTGCATCAATAAAGGGAATACGTTATAGCAAATAACGTAAAATTTTATTTTTTTAAATTTCGTTAATATTTAGAAGATTTTAGGTACATTAGCTTTTGTGTCTCTAATAAATGTAATCGTAGTTTTAGTTTAAAGTTAGCTTTATTTTGTAAACTTCGGATTGGTGGTGGTATATTGTTGCAACATTTTGAAGCGCGGTACCTAAAACTTCCACGAAAGGCTGCAGTACGGTATCTTGGAATCTGGAACATCTGGGTACGTGGAACTCTGACCGAGTGACAACTTCTAT
>JALPQI010013407.1:0-35606 GCA_025490895.1 Thaumatotibia leucotreta | reverse complement strand
GTGACGGATAGCCCGCACGGACGTCAGTATCTGTCATTATATGGGACCTAATGTAAGACGGGATTGGCTATTTGGATTTCTTAATACCTACTAGTATATTGAAAGACTTAAAAAATTGGTTAGATTTTTTTTAGGATTTTGTAGTAAACTAAGAACCTTTATAGTTTCGCCATGGCTGTCTGTCTGTTCGCAGCTTAGCTAAGTGACCGGTAGTACTAGAAAGGTAAGCATATCAGTCATGTCGACAAAGTGGTAAAATAAAATATACCTTACCTACCTTTTGGCGGAGAAACTTTAGGTTCATGGGGCCCTAGTGCACGCAAATTGTTTGCTGAGATCGCTAAACGTCTGGTTGACGTAAGTAAAGACCGAAGTGCTGGCGATTTCCTCGCACAACGCATCAGTCTTGCGATAGAGCGAGGAAATGCCGCCAGCATTTTCGGTACAATGCCACACGGACCAATCTTAGATATAGGTTTAGTTAAGTAAATTAGTTAGACTTAATCTATGTATATGAATTGTACAGTTTTGAAAATAAAGCTTATAATTAATTAAAAAAAACAATTCGATCATAATCGGCGCCACCGTTTTTGAACAACTACGGAAACCTACACATAGCATGGCCCGACATGCTCTTGGCCGGTTTTTTTATGTAGTATTACTACGTTCCGGTAAAGGAGACATTTGGTGTTTCATCGTTTCGTGTTTAGTGCAAGCTCAAAACCGCTGTAAAAGTAAACCGATTGCCTATCATTAGTGTGTAATAAATAATAATTAAAATAACCCTGTATCATTCAAGATCACCGATTTAAATTTTTCATACAAATTTGGTTAGAACATATTAAAAGAACAAACTTAATTTCTCATTTTTATTTAATTTATTATTTACTGAAAAAAAATAAGGAAAGAAAAATATTCCATACCTTGATATTTTGAGAAATACAAAAAATTATATGTCGTTATGTATGAAATACAATACTTTCTACTTTTAGCTTAACGTTTTAAGCAATTTCGGGCACTAGAAAAAACGAATTTATATGTTTTAAAGATTTTAAGAAATATGCAAACTTTAAGTGTTTTTCCGAAACATTAAACAAATCTCGAGTTTGAGCTTGTAACGTCGTCCGTCAGAGATTGCAGAAATGTTTTGACCATTCATCGGTATGTATAACAAGCTACAATGCACCGAAACTAGTTTAAAAACTTCTAATAAAATAACTGAACAATTTTATGGTATGTTGCCTGTAGGCAACACTATTATACAGAGGGATAACAATGCTTAAATGAAATACTGCTGAGTATCCAATGCTCTTATGAAAACGGCGCTAAAAACACAGGCCAAGTTAGAACACTGTATATTTAAAAACAGAAAGATGCTGGCCTCATGAATTTGAAAATGCGAACTGTGAATAACTTTTAAATAATGTTGTGCAGTTTCGAGAATCCCTGTTGCGAATATTGCCGGCAATATTAGAATATCCCGTTTTCATTTTACATCAAAATGGTCAATTTTTAAACGATCGGCAATGTGTTTGTGTCTTCCAATATTGCAGGATATAGGCTACAGTAGCAGCTTACTATGAAACGGCCCGTATTCCTGTTCCCATAATTTAATGAAAAGACAAAATAGATGACAAAGTGTTGTCTTACATTTTATGTTTGCCTGTCATGTCGGCTACGATTTGTTTCATTCTTACTATAACTTCACCGTGGGACAACGTACCGCCTTGTGTCTTGGTAACATTACCAACGGCAATATTCCCCACTAGCATACTCATATCACTCGCCACTGCATACTACAGCTAATTAATAAGTAGATTAAGACAAAAGTTACTCATCGTACAGCACAATCTAATAAGGGTCGGCACTTTTATTGGCGCCATTACATATACATTTGGATCTCCAAATAAAAAAAAATAAAAAAATATTAGTCACACTACTGCGATCACTAATTCGCTGGCATGGCTCATCGGCATAAATTATAGGAGAGGCCTATAATTATAGCAGTGGATAAAAAACAGCTGACAAAGATGAAAAGTTCCGAATGCAAAGTAAAACCAATGAATAAGGGACCTGGTGTGTAACTTACTTTACGCCAAGGCATTGGCAACTTTGCCATCGGCAATATTCCCCGGTGCCACATCACTCGCAACTCGCGGGCTACTCGGGTATTCCATTACGCGATGTAATTCCAACTTGGCCCGTTTTTATTGTGCGGCCATCCCTCATTGTGTTCAGATTAAGCTAGTTTTGTGTATTAAAATATGTACTGTTATTGTGAAATGGCCATTTGTACATCTTATTACCAAGACATAATAAGGCTCATTTAAAAGAATATTTATTGAAAAGTACTTTTTTGCGAGCCCTCTTTGTCCGACTAGGAGAGAAAGTGTTATATTATTGTGCAAGGTGTCGCAAGATATTTATTTATTTAATATTTTTGATACTTTATTCAAAGTTTCTTCTATGGGTACGTCATTTTGCACGGTAACGCATTGGGAATAAAATCGTTGATTTTTGGAACTCGCGATTCCGAAATCCAGAATCCAGTGGCGTCATAAATTTCGATGAAACAAAATAATTCTTTCCGCAATGTAATGGAACACATTTGATTTTAACGCTCCTGGCAGAGAAAAAAAAAGACTTTTTACTGAATTCAAACCTTCGTGAGACGTAACTAATAATAGATTACGACACCAGTGCAAAAAACAGGAAATCGGAAACGAGTGGCGATGTTTTAAAACACGACCGAATGGAGTGTTTTAAATCGACACCTCGTATTTCATTATAGCTTTGATGAATTCCATGCTTGGTTTAATTTATCACCCGTTTTCTGCGACCATATATAATAACATGACATGGACGTATAACGCCAGCTCAAAAACGCCCCCAAAAACAATTGTGCCAAGATGGGCAGGATATAGCGTTTTTCTTAAAACTTTGATAGTCTAATCACAAATATTTTTAAATGGCGGTTGAAAGTTTTATAGGTTGACATTGAAATTCATTACTTTGATGCATTGAAGAGAGAGTGACATTTGTCAACCAAAATTCGGGACCGTTTTTCAAATGCAATTTAGTAGGTATGGCGTGCGTCTTCCATGTTTTATTTGTTCGTAGCCCGTATTAAATGTAAATCATCATCATCACCATCTTAGCCATAAGACGTCCACTGCTGAACATAGGCCTCCTCTCTGGACCTTCACATGTACCGGTTAGACCTGCATCCAGCGCAGCGTGTCCCGGCAACCTTCATAAAGTCGTCTTTCCATCTTGTGTGTAAATGTAAATAGGTACTGCATATAGTGTGTGGTGTGTGTAGCAAATGTAACAATTTTTCCCAAATGATTAATAGCTATAATATATTTCTCCCATGTATAAAGCTAAGTAGTCCGATTCCCTTTATCATATTGACACAAGCTATGTTAATGAAAGGGACAGACCCAGAATAACATTATTCCTGTTAACAGTGATATATTATGTATGGGCCGCTCTGTAAATATTAGCTATGCTGTCTACACGGAAGGAAGAGAAATGATTCAATGTATTATAGTCTATATAAATCGCTATTTGTCTTTATTATGTACAGAAATATTTTAGGCATACATAAATATTTAGGCGCAGTGCGTTCTGTGAACGGAGACTTTGACCAATTGTAGCACTGTTTAAAGTGTTTAAGATATCAGTCACGCGTTACGGTGATTTAATGATATGAATTAATCTTTCTTTAGTGGTTGCGCCGAATGGTCTAAACAAACCGATTTTTCTGCATAAAAAGGTGTAAAGATATCGCTACTGAACGCACAGTTCAACATAAATATCTAAAAAAAAGATCAATTGTTAAAATATAAATCACATGTAACAATGCGTTATCTGGACGCTGTATTCTTTACCGTTTGAAACGATTACTTTATATTGATTATGAATGTTTAAAGAAGTCATAATTTATTTTTAAATTTCCTCACTGTTACATTTTAGACCTAGTATTGAGCAACGACTTTGTTAAGTAAACGTTACGTAATTGCTTTGAATATTACATTTGTTTGTTCACAAATAACCCGTGCAGAGGTTTATATTCGATTTCATTGTATGCTTTATTAGCTTCTCTCCTCTACCTGAGCTTGTATTCAAATGTAGTGATTTGACCGGAATTGTAATTTCCTTCGTTATCATGGTGCTTTAAGGTGTAATATGAAAATATGAACTGTTTGTCACACTTAACCAAATTCGTTTTTTTGTATGTTTCGAAGTTAATTAGGTATTTGCCTTTCAATATTACAAATAGCATATTAAGTAATGGCATTAGTTTGTAACACCATTCATATAACATTTCAACTTTAACCCATTTCACCTTAAGATGTCTTCAAAAAATATAAATATTGGATGTTATATACCAAAGAAAAAAATGACCAAGATCACCAATGTCCGAGGTGGGAATCGAACCCACGTGCTCAACTTTCGCGGCTGATGCCTGCACTGCTCGGCCACTCGGACCAACCACCAGTCAATTTTCTCGGGTATATACGAGTACAATCCCTTACAAAGCTAACCTTTGACATTAACTTCAATGTCTTAAAAAAATTCTAGTATAGACATTGTTACTTCATATAATAAAAGATTATTCTAGAAGATTTTATTATTTTTATTATAAAGTAATTTGCTTATTTTCAGAAATCACATTTTTTAATTAACATTATATTTATGTTTGTTGATATATGGGTGGATCATTGAAAAGTGCTTGAAGTACCATATATTTAGTAACCATTTACGGATTTGGTATATTGTTGAGCATTTCTAGCACATCATCATCATCATCATTATCAGCCTATGATAGTCCACTGCTGGACGTAGGCCTCTTCTATTAACTACGCGTATAGACGCATTAGGAGGTAAATGCCCATAATCGCCACGCTGGGCAAGCGGATTGGCGATCGCAGTAATGTGTCCACTGTGATGACGCTGCTGCCCATCATCAATCTTTGATCAAATAATGGTCAGTGACACTTCAATCCCTTAGTCGACTCTTACGACACCCGCAGGAGGAGTTGGGGTGGTGACAAATTGTATTCTTATTGCCGTCACCACACGGCTTACGGCTTCTAGCACGTAAAACTAAGGAAATGTAGTAAATTAACTAACCTCCACCAAAACGACGTTACTAAATACTAATGATATTTTCGTCAGCCTTTGTAGTCTAGTTAGTAGTGATCCTGCTTACGAAGCTGGAGGTTCCGGGTTCGAATCCCGGCGAGGCATTATTTGTGTATTTATTTATCACAAATATTTGTTCGCCGTGGCTGTGTATGTATTTATAAACAAATATCTACATGTTTCTAAGAATACATTTTGTCACCACCCCAACTCCTCCTGTGGGTGTCGTAAGAGTCGACTAAGGGATTGAAGTGTCACTGACTATTATTTGATAAAAGATTGATGATGGGCAGCAGCGTCATCATAGTGGACACATTAATGCGATCGCCAATCCGCTTGCCTAGCGTGGCGATTATGGGTATTTACCTCCGAATGCGTCTATACGCATAGTAAATAGGAGAGGCCTACGTCCAGCAGTGGACTACCATAGGTTGTTGATGATGATGATGATGATGATGATGATGATGATGATATGTATCTATCTATTATGTATATCGTCGCTTGGGACAGTTGGGACCCACATCACAAGCCGTAATTGAGCTTACCGTGGGACTAGGTCGATTTGTGTAGATGTCCCAAGATTTCTATTTATTTTCCAGCATGTTAGGGTTTGGGGGAGGCCTATGTTCAGCAGTGGACGTCTTTCGGCTGATATGATGATGATGATGATGATGATGATGATGTTAGGGTTCTTCGAAAAAAAAGGTGGTTCATTGTTGGACTACCCGGCCTACGTACTTATGATAATACGCTAATTACTTCATCTTTCAACGCAAAGTTATCCTTTTTAAATACTACTTAAAAACACATTAAACCCCGAAAAACAGCAAAAGTTTCTCAAACTTCGCTGGAAACATGTTCAGCACAGACGCAATAAACCTGAGATTTAATTAGTTATTGCATTTTCAAAAACTTATGTACGAAATATCATTTGATAATCACAAGTGCTTTACGGTGATGGAAAATATCGTGAGGAAACCTGCATAAACCTGCGAAAAAGTTCAAGGGTGTATGTGAAGTCCCCAACAAGTACTGGGCTAATAGCGCTGGGACCACGCAAAATAGGCACGTTTGATGATGAGTTGCGGAAAAAAAAATGGCCAGAATACAATACATTACAATAGTTATTGCAGTGTTATTTTTTTCGACTAATTGTAACCTTTGCTTGATATATTATACCGGGTGTTACATTAGTCGTGATACAAACTGTGAAAAACCTGTTAAGATGGTCTTTCTGAACAATGTTTCCTTCGGGACCCATATGAAAATCTTTATTTTTTTTAAGACTAGTACAGTTCGAGTTCATTAATATGTATACATTTTTTCAGACTGATCTCTTACAAATGTGTTTACATAATAATGAAACGAGACTGAAAATCATGAATACTTCTGTACCGATCTGTATGAAAACCGTAATTTTTTTTTCGCGACTTTCATATAGGTCCCATAGGAAACCTTGCTCAGAAAGACCATCTTAACAGGTTTTTCACAATTTGTATCACGACTAATGTAACACCCAGTATATATAAAAAAAATAAAAATATGTGGCCTGCCCATTGCCATTTCAAGATGCCATTCTGTATTCGTATACGATAAGCGATAGTAATAAATGTTCTCGTATGAGAATGACAGATTCGTACGAGAAGCCACGTGACCATTTCCGAATATTATTTATTGCAATAGAATTGGTATTATATTCAAAGCGCTCAAGGACTTTAATATCGTTTTCTACCTAAATATCGCCTCTATACTTAAACAACCTCGTATCTGCTACTGACTTGATGCCTAAAACACCCGTATTTACAGTGATCCGAGTTTGAGTATAGCGAAAATATGCTAACCACATGAAGGAAGCGGAAACTACTAGTTTTGTTCGTTCTCGCATGCAGTTGCATTTTTAATATACAGATAAATTATATTGCAGAAGTTAGACCACATATGAAATATTTATTTTTATTTACTTTATTGTCTTAATGTCTGTGTAATAGCTGTTGGATCTCCAAATAAAAAAAAAAAAAAAAAAAAATTGCGAACAAAACTCACGTAATTTAAGTCGATAATTGCTAGACGCGTTTCGATCCATTTAGAGGATCCTCATCATAGAGTATCCGCGACCAAAGCGCGACGTGTACCGAACGTGTATACACGACGGGCTTTGATCGCGGGTACTCCATAATGAGGATCGTCTAAATGGATCGAAACATGTCGAGCAATTATCAATTTAAATTACGTGAGTAACCCGTTTGCTAAATAAGTTAGACGGGTTATTCCCACCTGTTACCACCAACTTGACACCAGTGGTAACAACTGGGAATTTTTTTCCCACCTGTTACCACCAGAGTACTTGGTGGTAACTACTGGGAAAATGAATTCACAGTAGTTACCACCAATCACTTTAGTGGTAACTACTGGGAATAATAAATCCCAGTTGTTACCACCAAGTACTTTACTAGTAATGTGCTTGTTTTTAATAGAATATACACAAAATACTTTGCCAGTTATTAATAAGGAGCTAATTTTATGAATATTACTTTCTTTATAAAATATCTTATAAACCATCGAATTTTACTAAAATTAATACATTTTGAAAATATTTTTTAAACTTTTTTTTAAATAGTTGTCAGTATTACCTACTCTGAATCTGAACCAAAAATATTAAGAACTACTGACTTGATTATCACAGGGGCAGGTAAAAAGGGATGACGGGTGACCGGCTCGTAGAAGGGATAACTTTCATTTTTCATCGTGTTGTTTTAACTGATTACGAATCTCAATCCTTTTTAGGGTTCCGTAGCCAAAATGGCAAAAACGGAACCCTTATAGATTCGTCATGTCCGTCTGTCCGTCTGTCCGTCTGTCACAGCCGATTTACTCGGAAACTATAAATGCTACCGTAACGAAATTTGGTAAGAATATGTGTTGTATGAACCGCTACAGAATTATGATACTAAATTGTGAAAAAAAGCATTGCGGTGGGGGCCCTCCATACATGTAACTGAGGGATAGAAAATTTTTTTTTGTTGTATATAAGCGTGTGGGGTATTAATAGAAAGGTCTTTGAAAATGATATGAAGGTTTATAAATCTCATTTCTATTTAAGCAAATCGTTTTCGAGATATCAGCTCTCAAAGTCTGAAAAATGTGTCCCCCCCCCCTCTATTTTTTAAACTACGCGATCTAAAATTCTAAAAAAAATATATTTTATGCACATTAATAAACTCGATCAACGATTTTTGGTTTGATAAAATTATCTCCTATAGTTTTTGAGGTAGGTTGATTTAACTGTATTTTTTAGTAATAAATTAATAATGGTACGGAACCCTTCGCGCGCGAGTCCGACTCGCACTTGGCCGGTTTTTTTAAGATTATTATAACTACTACAAGGTTTTAAGTACTTACATTAAAAATGAAATATTGAAATATTCTTGTTTTGAATAAAAAATCAGTGTAAGTAATTCGTCTTTATTTGTAGTAATAACATTTTATAATAATTATAGTCACTGGAAATTGTTACCATTGTGTAACAAAATTTATGGCTACTAGGTATCCTATTGCAATAGGACTACTAAATATTAACTTAGTGGTAACTACTGGGAAAAAGAATTCTCAGTAGTTACCACCAATTAGTTTAGTGGTAACAGTTGGGAATTTTAATTCCCAGTTGTTCCCAGTGGTAACAGGTGGGAAAAAAAATCCCAGTTGTTACCACTGGTGTCAAGTTGGTGGTAACAGGTGGGAATAACCCAGTTAGACCACCTCATAAATCGTACCTTAAAAATTATAATATTTAGCGAATCGGGTTAGTCACGTGATTTAATTATGTTGGCGATTGCATGATATGTTGTTGTTGTTAGCCAGCCTCTGTAGCCTAGTTGTTAGTGACCCTTCCTACTGCTGCGGGTTTCCGGTTTCGAATCCCGGCGAGGCCATTATTTGTGTATTTATTTATCACAAATATTTGCTCCTTGGTCATGGCTGTCCAGTATTTCAGTATCTATATGTACCTACATACCTATCTATATATCGTCGCTTGGTACCCATATCGCAAGCCTTAATTAAGGTTACCGTGAAACTAGATCGATTTGTATGAGATATCCCACGGTATTTATTCTTTATTCTTTCGATTCATTAATAGGACAAAGTGGCAAAAAAATGTACATAGTCTAAGGCTTTAAAGGTATCAAAATGTAACGTCACATTTTTGTGTTACGGATTAAAGCGATGGCATTGGCAGCGATTTGAGAGATAATTTTTATTTGTAGTTTAATTTTTAAGTTTTTAGTTAATTATATTTTTTAGTGGATATTTTTTATACATTTGTTATTTTAAGATAAACGAATCAATTGTTATTTTTTTGAGACTAAAGTAAGCCATGTTTTACGCGATTTTTGTGTTTCATTTTTTTTTGTGTAACTGTCCGAGTTGTGGCACTGTAATTAGATTTCTCTGTACCACGTGTACTGTAACGGAAGCTTCCAATGAAAGCTTTAATGCTTCGCTTTTTATTTAATTCTGTTGTAAAGTAGTCCTCTTTAAGAATTTGAAGGTATTTCAAATATACGGCAAAGTACTATGAACTCTTTAACTAAATACTAGTTTGAAGTTAGGAGTTAATGTTAGTTCTTTGTCGCAATTTTATTTAAATTATTTACTTAAATAGCTGTGTTTCAGTTTGGGGGTAAGATAGCAGGTGTAATTACTGGCATAGATAGAGACAATCCATCTAAGTCCTCAGGGTAGGCAGCACACGGGCGATTTTTTGATCACTATGTACATGGGCCTCAGTTCCTGCTTTCCATCAGGTGGGCTGAGAGCTGAGTTGTCTACCTTCGTCACATAAAAAAAAATCGCAGTAGTGTGTCCACTATGACGACGCTGCTGCCCATCAATGTCAATGATACTTCAATCCTACGACTTATCCTTACAAAAGTCACTTTAGTTACAATAGTTACGAAAGTTTCCTCAAAAACGCCGACTCATAGAATAATGGTGCATCGCACCCTCTTATGTTGATTCCTTTTCCAGTTTTCCGATAGCACCGTGACCTATATCGTGTGTTTTGATTAAATAAACTGAAGTGGGTAAAGATAAGGGCAGCTAGACGTAATGGGGAAAGTTGAAGCATGTTTTTTTACACAACCGTAGGGTTGATACTTATATTTCGTACGTCAGTACTGTAGGAAACTTGCATTATTTCAAAATTATGCGCTTTCAAACAGAACCAACTTAACCTCGTAAGGTCCTATATGTAGGACAACAAAATTTATTTATACCGGCCCATGACGTCATATTTTTCAAAGTTATGAAAATTAAAGGTCCTCTACATCATCCAGGTTTATCAGGTCCACTGCTGGACTGAAATTAGCTCTCCTAATATCTATGCATATGAATGCATTAGGGGGTAAATGCCCATATTGCCCATACTCGTCACAGTGGGCATTGGGCAAGCGGATTGGCGGTCGCAAGGCCGTGTCTACTATGATGATGCTGCTGCCCATCGTCAATCTTAGACAAATAAATGTTCAGTAACACTTCAATCCCTTAGCCGAAATTTTACGCCACGGGCGACTCTTGCCGTTGCGTGGGATTGAAGTGTCACTTATCAGCCTATAGTATCATTTATCACGTATCAGCCTATCTCAGTGCACTCCTATTAACTATACGCATAGACGCAATAGGAGGTAAATGCCATAATCATCACGCTGGGCAAGCGGATTGGCAATCGCAGTAACGTGTCCACTATGATGACGCTGAAGCCCATCATCAATCTTCTATCAAAGAATAGTCAGTGACACTTCAATCCTTTAGTCGACTCTTACGAGACCCGAAACAAAAGTTGGGGTAGTGCCAAGTGTATTCTTACTGCCGTCACCACACGGCAAAATTTTCGAATTACGGAAGTTCAATTGCGACTTAAGCCTTTTTGAAGTGAGGAAGGTTGGTCGGCTATCATTCACTTCGAGCAATTTACAGATTGCTTCAATTCCCAGAAGACGGTAGAAGTGAACTGGGATGTATTTATTAAGATGTTTGATGGATGAATTCAATGACTGCAAGTGGGAAAATACGCTAGGATTGTTTTTATTTAGTTTTAAATTTAGCTATCAACAAAGTAACATTGGATATAATATATGAAATAAAACTATGAAAACGGATAAACTTGCGTATTTACTAATTTACTTTACTTTATTAACTAATTTTAACTTCATTTCGACGTTTCGAACACTTTACAGGGTTCGTGGTCTGTGGGTTTGATGGAGGTAGATCTATAAAATTTCCTCCATTGTCAGTCATCCGCAGACCACGAACCGTGTAAAGTGTTCGAAACGTCGGAATGAAATTAAAATTAGTTAATATCCATTTCATAGTTTTATTTCATGTGTAATCCTCGCGGTAACCGAAGAAAATATTATTGGATATATATCTTAAAACAGACGTGATCAGTTTTTTACTCCACTATCAACTAGTATCTAAATGTTTTTTAATTATTTATTCATCTTTTTTGTCATTTACTTTACTTTTATAGGTGATATTGAGGAACTCAAAAGTATTCTTGATACAAACGTACACAGCCACGATCAAGGAACAAATATTTATGATAAATAAATCTCTCGCCGGCATTCGAACCCGGAACCTCCAGCTTCGTAAGTGACTCTACCAACTAGGCTACAGAGGCTGACACACATAATATAACATTACTTCCTTTATTCTAAAATATATCTTTATCCTGCATTTGGACGTCTATCGCCTCATAATGATGAGGGTAATGATAAGGCCCAACTTTCCCCAAAATATGAAACATCCATCAAAATATGAATACAATAGAAAAGCGAAACCGGAAACTAAATCTTTCTCCAGTCGCTCTGTAATTTACCGAAGCACGTATTTCCGGTTTCAAATGGACCAACGGAACTCGGGATTCCACACACTATAAGTGAAATTCCGTAAGTTCCGTGTGGTAGTTTTTGTGGAACAATTAAATTCTTCAGTCCGTTCGATTTCTTGTTGCTATTTCGAATACAAACAGTACGTGATTTACTGTAGAATTCTTAGTTTGAAATGAGCTTAAATTGTTGAATCTAATTATAAATATTTAGATGTTATACAGGGTGTAAGTCTAATACGGGCGAAGCTCTTAACGGGTGTTAGTTTACGACACAATAAGTACATTCAAATAACTTTTACTTAAAATTAGAGCAACAAATTTTTCCATACAAAATAATTCGGCGCGCAATGTAGAGCAACATACGCGAGTTAAACACTCGTTGACAGCTAATTTCAAAAGCAGATGACATAACTGCCATATCAACAATAACAAATGTTCGTACCTACATTGCTGCTCCGATAATCTTAAAAAAATTCTGTGGGGCCATCATTAAGAGTATTTTTAAAAAAACCTTGTAATCCATGATTACACTAATGAATCCCATGCCTGGTTTAATTGATCGCCCTTATTAGATTTACACACTGTATACTAAAGGAACCGATGGGGTCAGACCCCGCTGGAAGACGCAGTATGGACAGACCTCCCACAAGATGGTTCGATGGAGGAACTTGCGTCAAGGTCTCAGAGACCTGTTGGAGGCAAGCAGCTCAGAACCGGTCGTATTATTGGCGATAATTGGGGGAGGCCTATGACCCCGCAGTACGTCTTCCGACTGAAATGAAGATACCAGGAACTCAAAAAGAACCAAGAGTATAAGCGTTCGTTAAATTTTTATCCGAATTCGATACCTTCATTGAAAGACCAAATTCATTGAAGCTTTTTTTACGTTTTAAAACTACGCCATTGATACTAAATGCCAGCTAAATAGCCGTTACGTTTAGCATTCATGCAGCCGCTATTCAGAAACGGAACGTTCGTGTTAAAAAAAAGACGTGGCTATTTTCAGGTCGGGTATTCAGATCCGCGAATGAGGTAGTGATGTATTGAATTGAAACATTACAAACGGAAGTTTATATTTCGCTATTTAAAAGTTACGGTTATTTTTCTTGTATTGCATTTTATTTGTTTTAAGGTGCCACGAATTGTTACGCCACGTAAAGTTGCAAAGTACCGGTATCCTACCTTTTCGCAGAATTTAATTTTTCCGAATATTACTTGCCAACCAACTTTTCGGAGATAATTAACTTGACATACCAACATTAACCAAATTATTTTTTGCTAACTTTCATTTGGACGAATTCTTATTTGCGGACTACTCGTAGGTTAGGTTAGAGGTCTCTGCCTACTAGACCGTAGCATGAACGTATCAGACAAAATACTATTATTTGTATTGAAAAGTATGAGACTATGCCCACTAGGACGTTTCGGCGCCAGCCAACACGGTCATACGTTCTTGCTACAGTCCTGGTATGGTATGGTCTAATGGGCAGAGACCGTGAGTATATATGTATGATATGCGAAAGATACGTCTACGAAGCTTTACATTTGGCAAGTCATTTTTCAGCGAAACGAAATTTTGCGATAAATGTTGGTTGCGAATATCTATATATTCGACAAAATGACTTTCGGTGACAAATTATACAACCATTTGTACCATTTGCTACAGGGTTTTACTTTAAATTCAGCATGTACATAATTGGTTTCTAAAATAATATTTTGTAAAGAGAGCCCATCACTAGAACCGTTCCGTTAAACGCGAAGAGCGACTGTGGATTTGAGCGATTGTTTGAAATAAGTGACCTGTTCTGTTTGGATTTAATTAATCGGACGTTGTTTTGAATTTAGATTGCCAATGCTGAGCTATTTTAGATTTTGTTTAGTAAGAACAATTAAATAAAATGAAATAGGTAGCAATTAGTACACTGATCGTGGGGTCGATTGTAAAAAAGAATCTATTTCATTGTATTGTATTCTGGCCATTTTTTTATGTGGCGAAAATAGATAACTGAGCTCTCAGCTCACCTGATGCAGGAACTGACGCCCATGGTCATAGTGACCAAAAAATCGCCTATGCGCTGCCTACCCAGGACTTACGTGGATTGCCTCTATCTATGTCAGTAATTTCACCGGCTATCTTACCCCCAAACCAAAACACAGCAGTGTAAACACTGCTATTTAGCGCCAGGTTAAAGGGTAAGACGGTGATAGCTATCCGGGCGGATCCTGCACGAGGTCCTATCACCAGCAAATTTTCCGCAACTCGACATCAAACGTGCCTATTTTGCGCGGTTCCCAAAGCTAGCCCAATAGTTGTTGGGAACTTCCCATACGATCTTAAAATTCTTCGCAGGTGTATGCAGGTTTCCTCGCTATGGTTTCCTTCACCGTAAAGCACTTCTGAATATTTCATGATACTTCGTAGATATTTTTTTCGTTAATTCATTGGTATGAACCGGGGATTGGAACCCACGACCGCTGCAAAAATTATACATAGTTAAAGGTTTCAATTAAAACAAAATTTAAATGTCACATTTTTTTGTATTACGAAGTATAGTGGTCTATAATATTTTCTTTGGTTACCGCGAGGATCACACATGAATTAAAACTATGAAAACGCATAAATTCGCGTATATTAACTAACTTTAACTTCATTCCTTTTGGAGTGGTCTTTTTACCTTTTTGCACAGCAACAAAATGCTATATTTAATGTCGACTTTTTACATTTTCTTACGTTTGTTCGAAAAACATGTTTTCCGGTTCGTTGGTTTTTCCAATTTCGCGAAAGCGTTAAAGGCTTAGCCTTTATGTAAATATGTATTAAAGTACTTACGTTTTATTTTATGACTTTCGAATATATCGATAATTTCGGTTTATATAATTCCGGCAATGTCGACGATTTTTGGGACGAATCAAAGTAACATATAAAATATAGCTTTATTCATAACACCCAATAAATTATATACATATAAACTAACTCGAAGTCAGCCTCTGTAGCTTAGTTTGGTAGTGATCCTGCCCAGGAAGCTGGAGGTTCCTGGTTGAAATCCCGGCAAGAGCATTATTTATGTATTTATTTATTACAAATATTGAATATCAATGATATTTGATAGGTTTTTCGGAATATGTTTTTTTTTTTTACCAGGGGCCTTAGGCACTGGTCTCATCGCGAGCTACTAAGCTATGAACTATATAGCGGCGGTGATAGCTGGGTGAGTATCGCCGTGTCTCTTTTATTAACACGGGAGTGCATATTTTGTGTTCGCTGGCGAAAAAAGAGACACGGCGATGCTCGCCCAGCTATCAGCTATCACTGCCGGGCGAGTATCGCCGTGACTCTTTTTTTTTACACTAGAGTGTGTACCTTTTGTTCGTGTTTATAGCCCATACTTCATTGCTTAGTAGCTCGCAGTGAGACCAGCGCCTTAGAAGGGTAATATTAAATTCACTCTAGTATGAAAAGTAAATGAAAGTCTAAAATATACAAAACCCTTAACGATAAAAACGTTGTTATTACAATTTTGATACGTTTAAGTGCTCTCAGACTTACACTACTTAGTCTCTCATTAATAAACTATATTTGTGTGCAGTCTGGAGACCAATTCAAACTTTTGAAATGTGGATTTGTTTAGATGTGGAAGGTATCTTACGGGTTAGTAGAGATTATTTTACAGCGAGTTGATAATCATCTCAGCTAAGACAGTCTTGTTGATATATTTCTGCCGGTTTCGCTAATGTAGCTCATCCCACAGGAACAAGTAATCTTGTACACTCGTGGGATATTTGAAGGCTCCTTGTCTTTTGGTGAGCAAATCCACTGCCTAAGTTGTGCATGAGGGCGAAAATCGTCTTGATGCTATATCTACGGCGTAACAATAAGTGACTATCAAATCAAATCTACATTTTAAAAGCTCTAATAGCTTGTCTTTTAGGTTTTAAGTAAATGTTAAGGATTTACTTAAGAAGAATATTACATATTTATAAGGGTTTATAAATTCTGAACGTATATTATGTATGATAAGTATTTACGTAGGTACCTCAAAGGTCGTGACCATTAAAGTTTTTAATCATATATTTTATTAGAAATTAATATTAAAAGATTTATTTTGTACAACCTGTTTGGTAAAAATTTAGAAAATAATGTTATCTATGGAGCGCTACTGCGATAGAAATTAACTTATATTCAATAAATATTATTCAATTTAATTTTATTTCTTCGTGCATCAAAGGACAATGGACTGATGACCTGGTGAAAGGTCGCGGGAGTCCGCTGGATGCGGGTGGCGCAAGACCAGTCATTGTGGCAATCTTTGGGAGAGCCCTAATGTTCAGCAGTGGACGTCTTTCGGCTGATATGATAATGGTGATGATGTGCATCAAACAAATTATGTGCCTAGCAAAGCATCTTTCGAAACTGTACTCCGATTCCCAGAACCCAAAACATTACTCTAATTCACAAAAGAATTAACTGAAAACACGTGCGAACACATGTCATAATAATATGTTCTTACCATGAGTTGGCAGCGTGAGTTTAACGCAGTCAAAAGTTTTATAATGTGTAAAATGCTATTTTTGATCGTGTTTTATCTGTTTGTAGTCTGTGTGGTATCCATGATTCATTTGTTTATAGTGTGAGCGAGGGGGATACAACTTTGTATCATGAATTAACTTATTAACTTATTATCTCCTTTATTTCTCGATTCTCTTAAGTTAGGTTTTATATAAAAATGTCTATAAAAGTAAAATACAATAAAACATACTAACACAATACAAAACACATAAACACATTATAAAAAACCTAACCTAGGGTGCCGCCGGCATCGGGGCGGGCCCAAGTTGCCGGTGGTTAAGGCCGCAGAGAGAGGAACCGACGGACTATCCGCGCCGTGTCCAGGATTACCGCCTTCTGCATCTGACCCTTGACCCAGCTATCTAGCGAGAGACTCTTAAGATGTTGGTCGAGACTCTTCGCTATTAAACCGTTCGCTGTAACTTATTAACTTTATTATTATGAACTTTGTAAATGAATCATGGATACCACACAGAGAACCATGTGTCAAAATGGACACAGAACCAACAGACCTGACAGTTGGGCTATTAAATAGGTATATAAATCTACTTCATTCAATTATATGGGTACAAAGTCGAATTCCATTGCAGAACTGGATGCTTAGCCAAGTTGCCAATCGCTAACGCTTAGTAGCGTATCGTAGTTTTCCCTCTCTGTCGCTCTTCCATATTAGTGCGACAAAGACAGTTAGCTGCCATTCGTTTACGATTAACGATTAAGCGTTAGCGATTGGCAACTTGTCTAAGCACCCTGATTTATGGGCATTTACCTCCTAATGCGTCTACACGCATAGTTACGAGTAATAGGGTGTTTTTTACTGGTTGCATTGTTTCATTGCCCAAAGGTTGTCTGGAAGAGATCGCTTTTTAGCGATAAGACCGCCTGTTGTGTTACCTCTACCTTTTAGATTCAAATTTTTTTGCTATTTTTTTTTTAGTTACCAGGTGTGCATTATAGAGTATTGTAGGTAGGTATTGTATTGTTTCTGTCCAGCTGTGGACTATCATAGGCTGATGATGTGTGTATGTATAACTTATATAAGTACAACGTCGAATTCCATTGTAGAATTGAGATATTCATATTTTCATACCGAGTAAATAAATACGAACTCTATAGAAAGTCAAGACCAAGATTTATTTTTAAATATGAATTAATTGGATTCGAACCCGTAATCTCCAGCTTTGTAAGCAGGCTTACCAACTAGGCTACGAAGGCTGACATGATAGCAGCGTTAGAGTGAAGACACATTTATCAGCATACGTTTATATTTTGTCTATACTACGAACAAATAAGACATGGAAGCCGCACGCCATACTAAATTGCCTTTCAAAAACGGTCTTAAATTTGTGTCATCCCCTCTTCAATGCATCACGGTAATGAATTTCAATATCAACCTATAAACACGTAAACCGCCATATAAAAATAGCTGTGATTAGTCCATCAAAGTTTTGATTGGCTATATTCTATAAACATTTGTCAAAGAAGTTGCGCCGACATATGCGCGGTGTTAAGAAAAGCGCTATGTCCTGCCCATCTTGGCACAATTGAACAATTGTTTTTGGGGGCATTTTTTTTTTATGCTTACACGTTTCATACTAAACAGCCAATTTAATTAGACAAAATGCGTACTCATGCTGATAATTGTATTTTCACCCTTAAACTCCTAACTCATAGTAAGAACAATGTAGGAAACGAAACGTGTGCACATGTTAACGATTGTCGAATCAGTGAATACTGTGAACATAACCTACATTTAATGTATTTTATTGAACATCGAAAGGAGTTTGCCTGAAATTCAAGTAACATATCGAAATCGAATAAGCACAAAGTATTAAATACAGTAGATCCGCGGTTCTCATTTTTTGATGAAAGTTTGAATATTATACTGAAATAAGAAGTTTCCATCTTAAAAGGAGAAATTTTTTGCCCCAAAACTGCAAATCAGAAAGGTGCGAATCTATTAACACGTTCGCTGCGATATAAGGCTTAAGCACCCGATGCATGGTACTCCCGTTCGGTGCGGAGGCGAAAAACTGTGAACTTCACCTGGTGCGGAGGGTGTATAATGAGTATTTCTATATGTACAAAAGAGACAAGTATAGGTTTGAGTTTAGGACTTTAAGGGCTATTCAATAAAGCATTAAAACTGTGCTAAGGTTTTTCGGCCTGAAACCGCACTGATTAATATTTTTTTCGATTCCTTGCGGATAATAGGCCGAAAAGCCCGTCATAGATTATAAGGTCACTCGACCCCTTCCCGCACGGTTGTAGGTGATAGTATTATTTATTTTCGATTAGTGTTGTGACATCATTAGCGGGAATAGACGTAAATACGATAGTGCATTATTTGAGTGTTGTTTGTTTACGTTTTCGCGACATAATTATTGTAGTTTGATCATTTATTATGCCTCGGTCAAAACAGTAAAAGTAAAAATGTAGACATTGAAAAAAAACAAAACTGAGAAAAGTGTTTGTAAAAATTATTAAAAAAATACTACTAGCAGCAAAATTTATCTGAAATACATGTCGTCAATTCTGGGTCAAGTGAGGACGCGTAAACAGTCCCACAGCTACAGCAGAACCACGTGGGTAGAGGAAAAGGGAGCACAATCATAATTATCGTTCTAAAATGCAATAATATTATTCCCGAGCTTGATACCTGATATTCCACATATAATGTGAAATATTATAATGCTTAATGTCTTATTTTTATTGAGAACATAATCATGTCTTAAATAAATGATATGAAAGTAACATGTCGATAACTTCTTCCCCATCACTAATACTTCCTGAAACAGACCTTTTATTCAGTGCGGCATCGGGTCACAAGACCTTACATATATTTTTGTATATATCTCTAAAGTAAATAGTAGGAACCCGGGGCGAAGCCAGCACTATAAGCACCAACTCATCGACTACCGATATTGATAGTTAGGTATCCAAATTTTAACATTTACGCAAAATTATAGTCATTTATATCTGACGATACCTTACATGGTCAATGAGCCCGATATCGCAGCGGCATAAACATTGAGTACCAGGCCAATCGGCCAGTTAACGCACCATGTAAGAAAACGCCAATTTAAGTCCCGCAGCGAACGTGTTAAACGTTCCAAAATCAAACAAGGTGGGTGGGACAACATTGAAAAAAAAATGGCCCTTTGGAATTATAAAATGTGGGTGTACCATTATATTTTCCCGTGATGTTTATTTATAACTTTTTTTAACTTTATTATTTTATTCATAAGCAAACTACAAGTTGGTACATACAAAATTAAATTTAAATCGCGCTCTTTTTAATTCCATTCGACATAAAATTATAGCGCAGGCATCCTAACATTCTGCCACTATGTATATATAAAAATAATGAAACTTTTATGTTTCGTTGTTTATTTAATTGAATGTTTACATACCTCAGCCGTGTGGTGACGGCAGTAAGAATACATTTGTCATCACCCCAACTCCTCCTCCGGGTGTCGTAAGAGTCGACTATGGGATTGAAGTGTCGCTGACCACTATTTGATAAGAGATTGATGATGGGCAGCAGCGTCATTATAGTGGATGCGATCGCCAATCCGCTTGCCCAGCGTGGCGATTCTCCTAATGCGTTTGGATCAAACGCAAACCCATGTTCGGAGTCTTTCCGGTGGACAATCTAAAAGTTAAGGCCTATAAAGCTTGATTTTCTTATGAAATCCTTATCTTCATTAAGACGTACTTCTTTTTCATTGCGTTGTATGATAAAAATGATTACTACCTGTCCATAGGCTGTTAACTATCGACCACAGGAAAGAAAAAGTGCGTGTTCAGCTGAACTGTGGAGCCCCTTTTTCCTGTGGCCTGTTTATCATACAGTACAATAGGAAAGGAGTGCTCTTAAATGACAATAAGGGTTTAATAAGAACATTAACTCTTATAGCCCTTAACTTTTTAAATGTCCACCGGAAAGACTCATAACATGATTTTGAGTTTGACCTGTTTATACACATAGTTAATGTGAGAGGCCTACGTCCAGCGGTGGACTATTATAGGCTGATGATGATGATACATACCTCGGCCGGAAATATGGGATTGCCCGCGTCAGCCTATGTCTTCGGCTAGCAAACCCTTTCGTCCCGGCGTCTATAGTAATGTACTATTAATTTTCATAAGGTCAATGCGGGTAAGACCGTCTATCTATCAGGAAAGTCCGTCTACCAATTGATTTCCGACGCTAATATATAGTAATTTTAGAATTATAACTAACGTGAGACTCAAACATATTTCAATATTTATCACATGGGTTACTCACATAATTTAAGTCGATAATTGCTCGACATGTTTCGATCCATTTAGAGAATCCTCATCATGGAGTATCCGCGACCAAAGCCCGACGTGTACTGCGGGCTTGCGCTCTGCTAGAGCGGGTGCTGGCCGCGGGCAGCGCTGGCGGGGGCGGCGAAGGAGGAAAACTACCCTCATTGTCACTTTTGTCGAAAAGCGGGTTGCACACAACACTCACTACGTCACTAGGTAATAAGGGCACATCTACACTGTCTACCGATGCAATACCTAAAACCGTTTTCCAACCAGGTGGCACTGACCAACCACAATCACGATTAAAATTCGGGTGGCGACTTATTTCGATGGCTTCCCGTAACATGTCGAGCAATTATCGACTTAAATTACGTGAGTAATTATTCATAAACGTTTGCTAACTTAACAAGCCGCTAATAATTGTTTGTCCCTTTCGGTCTTAACAATCTGTCCATAAGAGCAAAAGGGACAATCAATTATTAGCGGCTTGTTAAGTTAGCAGACGTTTATGAATAAGGGGGTAAGTCTTCTGTATACCTGTAGCAACTGTGTTCGACGTGAATCAGTTGCCACGTGCCACGCTTGGGCACTTGTTCCGAAAACCGGATTTTTCACACGGAAACTTCATATTTTCCACTCACACGACTTGCTATCGCTAATGGTCTTTCGGAATGTAGGTTTATGTTTGAAAAGTAAACGGTTGAGTCAGCTGGTAGAAAATTGAGTTTCTTTTATGGTTTTACGTTGAAGGAATGCAGGGTTAACGATTAAATAATGAACATCGTAAGTCAATTTTAACAGGTTAGGTTAACTAGATTAGTTAGATTTAATCTATGTACATAAATTGTAGTTTTGAAAATAAATATATATTACAAAATTTTAACATAATATGTCGAGTAATCAGAAGTACAGGGTTGGGCGGATTAAGTGTCCTAGTTAAAAAGTGGTATAAAAGTTTAAAAACAAAACAATATTACTAATCTTGGTGTTTTTATATCAGAAACATCCTATATTTTACCGCAGCAATTGATAAATTTGATAAACTCCCCTTTAACATGTATTATTTTAAGCATTATGTCGTATAAGGAATTTCATCTGGCACGCACTACCTTATCTGCCATGTGATGTCATATTAGGTTATCTAACCCTAGTACAAACTTGAATCTTAGCCTAAACCCGTCTCAATAAAACTCTGCATTGATTTGTATATGGAAATGTTTATAGCATTTCAGTTATCTAAAGATTTGACGTACTTTGCTAGGTAAATATCAGCCTCATAATTTTGGCTATAACTTGGTATTTCTTCTTATCATATTGTACCCTGGTTGATTAACTTTTTGGAATAAATTTATAACTAAAACACCTTCCTTTCTAGTTCTTAATAAAACACTATACCCATAATCAATCTGGCATTTACCAAATTCTTGTAATGAAAATGCATTTTCTTTGAAAAATGACCTTCGTGCCGCCTATTCGACTTTTTATATTTAACTCTTATATTTTTTAAAGAGAGAGGGCACGTATATAAATTATTTGTTTTATAAGGGCCTCACATTTTGTGATTATTTTGCAGTACGCAAAATATTAACCCCTCTTCAATTTAATAATTTTATCGAAGATTATATAATAAGAGGCACATTTTCGTAAAAATTGCCCATGGGTGCTTATTGGTACTTTGCTGACTCAAATCATTTAAAGCTTACCCAATTTCGGCTTTGAAGCAGAGGACTCCTTGAAACGATTGATGGTGTGCAGTATTAAAACATACGTTGATATTTACTTTTATGGTCAGTTGATAATGTCACCCGATTTTTAATCCTCGCTGCACCATTATCCAACAACACCGCTTTTTACATTTTTTAAAAATATATACAACTAAATGTTATGAGAATGAGTTTCGGAATCCATGAAGCTGATTAAATCGACGATTTAAAATGACATACAGGGTATGAAAAGCAGTTATATTTCAATAGATAAACGAATGTTTTTTCAATAGGACAGTTAATCAGCCCAACCCTGTATATATGGATACTTAAAAACAGAATGCAGATGACGCTGCTGCCCATCATCAATCTTTTATCAAATAATGGTCAGTGACACTTCAATCCCTTAGTCGACTCTTACGACACCCGCAGGAGGAGTTGGGGTGGTGACAAATGTATTCTTACTGCCGTCACTTCACCACACGGCTGCCTCTAAAATTGGCCTGTGAATAAAAAATCAACCTGAACATTTGTTTTTAAGACAATATTTTTTACGTAGCGTTTAGGGGTATGTATTTGAATATTGTATAGCAGCCCTGGCGTCCTAAAAAAATCCACCAAATATATTAAAACACTTGTAAACTGTCAAGAATTCAATGAATATCATTAAACTTGAAATTGAATTCTTATTTAGTTTCTACGATTCTAAGACTGAAAGACTTAAATGTGACTTTGAAGACATTTTCGAAGTTTTGTATTAGTTTCATTATGTAGGTATACTATTAAAAAAGCTTGCAAAATGTTGACAAGAGGTCTCAAGAGATCTGGCGTATCAATGAAGATACACTTAAAATAAACTTGAGACATACTTAAATAAGCAACCAATTTTAATTTTTTAATGGAATACTCCACATATAAGAATCTTAAAGATTTTTTCTGTAAGTTTTGTTCGGTCTCCATTACGTATATACGTACTAATAATATACGTTAACATTTGTGATACTTAAAACGGTACAAAAAACAACCATGACTTAGAACCCTCGCCGGGTTTCGAACCCTAAGAATACCATCTACCACAATGCTTGACCATTGCCTTGTTTCAGTAATAACTCAATAACATAATAACTATTTAATACTATATAGTATATTTTATCGCCTATTCTTAGTTTGGGAAATATTATTTGACCGACTGTTTATCTTACTTACGACCTTTTGTTTTGCGTTAACATTTACTAGGCAATCAGCAGTCTAGCACTTTTCCATTGTTAATGATGCAAAACAAAAGGATGTAAGTCAGACAAGAGTCGGTCAAATAATATTTCCCGAACTATACAATTGTAATAAAAATTATAAGTATTGTCTTTTTTCAGGTAAGTCAACGCAGATTCTCAATTTTGACATCGATCAGACGATCACTGATATCCAGGTAGGTATCTAAGGTCGGATACAGAAGGACTTTAAAAATCTGCCAAAATATTCATTTCACTAACAGAGATTGTTTAACAGAATAAGCCATACGGAAGAAAATACCTACACTATAAACTACAGCCAAAACTTAAAGTTTTTTTTATTTGATATGTGCTTTCACACAGTCATGGCTACAGACTAGCTGACGGCAGAGACGCGGCCTAAAGATGCATGCAGTTGCAGACCAGCATTCGCTGTTCTATCCCCCTACTCTACGAAATTCGATCGTTACACGAAACGTGATTCGTTGATTTCGTAGAGTGGGGGATAGAACAGCGAATGCTCTTTTGGTCTGCATGCATCTTAAGACGGCGTGAGTTCGCCCAGGAGGTGCCTATTTGCCCTTCATTTAAATGTTGACGGGTTATATGATCTCGCAAATATATACGACGACAGGGAATTCCACTCCTTGGCATAAGAAAGGAAGGTCATAGTCATTGTGCATAGATACATGGTGTTCAACTCTACAACAAGCTTCCTTAGGAGTGGTATATTTTTATTTTATTTTTTTTTATTTTTTTTTATTTTATAATAGTAAACATAACTGTTTACATATATATTCCAGCATGCAAAGCTACATGGGCTTAACTGCCGCTGGGTTCGCTTGAAAAACTGGTTTCTTACATTCTTTATAAATATCCCTTCGAGTCGATATGGAACGGAACTGGTTATAGTATGTAGCAAAATTTTGTGGTTATAGAACTAGCTGTTTGATTATACCTATTTTACCTATAAGATACATGTAGATCAATCATACCATAATATTGTCCATGATATCGACCCGACAAATCTTTTTCTTATGATCTATTGGGTAAAATTATACATCATAAATAACTATACTTAATCAAAATCGTTGCAATTACAACCAACAATGTTTTTTTTATTTTTTTTATTTATTTGTTGAAAATTTTCCTTACGATACATCTGATTAAAAATATAAATATTATATATTAAATTTTACAGACAAGTCTTTAGATATTGTGTTTTCAATAATTGTTTACATTTATGTGAGTTTTCACAAATACGTTGAAAAGTTACATCAGGTAGATTGTTAAGGATATGTGGTAACAAAAATTCCCATCGTCTTTTTCCGTAGACATTAGTACATTTAGGTAGAACAAAACGAGGTAGGTAGTCCAGCTTTCTTAAATGACTATTACTAATCAAAACATGTTCCAAAATAAAATAATAAAAAAAAACTATAAAAACACCCTTTTTTCGTATCCCTGACCGCAAACCGTCTCATTGGTTACCCATTATGGGGGTAGATTTTAGACAGCCAGTACGCCATGTTGGGAAGGCCGTATTTCAACTTCTTTTTTTATATTAAATACAATAAATAAAATTTATTTGCAATTGTAATCTATCTTTGACCGTCCTATTTTATTACAGATGGTGCCTTTTTAGGGTTCCGTAGCCAAAATGGCAAAACGGAACCCTTATAGATTCGTCATGTCCGTCTGTCCGTCTGTCCGTCTGTCACAGCTGATTTACTCGGAAACTATGAATGCTACAGTAACGAAATTTGGTAAGGATATGTGTTGTATGAACCGCTACGGGATTATGATACTAAATTGTAAAAAAACCATTGGGGTGGGGGCCCTCCATACATATAACTGAGGGATAGAAAAAAAAATTTAGTTGTATATAAGCGTGTGGGGTATTATTAGAAAGGTCTTTGAAAATGATATGAAGGTTTATAAATCTTATCTTTATTTAAGCAAATCGTTTTCGAGATACCAGCCCTCAAAGTATGAAAAATGTGTCCCCCCCCTCTATTTTTTAAACTACGCGATATAAAATTCTAAAAAAAATATATGTTAAGCACATTAATAAACTCTATCAACGATTTTTGGTTTGATTAAATTATCTCCTATAGTTTTTGAGGTAGGTTGATTTAACTGTATTTTTTAAATAATAAATTGATAATGGTACGGAACCCTTCGCGCGTGAGTCCGACTCGCACTTGGCCGGTTTTTATTTTTAGGGTCTAGTGCGAGAAGTGTGTCATTTTACGTCAGGTCCGAAACTTAGGAGGGCCATCTGAACTAAAAAACGTCGTACGAGATGTGTGCAAAAATGAAATTCGTAACTCGTGTCGATTTAAAACACTCCCTGTCGGTTTTATGTTTTTCGCACTTGTGTCGTAATGTACTATTTTAGTTTTACTTTGTTGTAATGAATTATACACGATTTGACCAGCAGTGGCTTTCAAACAATGAAATCGCAACTAGGTTCAAATGGCTTAAATTATTCCCCGGACCTTTAATATGGATAGGGAACGCAGAGCATTGTCCGTTAAGGCTAATATGCTGGCGCGTAGGTTTGCTAAGTGTTCAAAAGAAGTCAAAATAACACTTTTTAAAGCGTACTGTACGTCTATGTATGTGGGCAGCCTATGGGTTAAGTATAGCCAAAAATCGTACAATGCTCTGCGAGTCCAATATAATAATGGATTCAGGGCACTATTGGGGTTGCCGCGTTTCTGCAGCGCGTCAACGATGTTTGCGGAAGCTCGTACAGATAGCTTTCAAGCTATTTTGCGAAAAAAGGTAGCATCACTTCTGAGCAGGCTACGAGGCAGCACCAATAGCATACTCAAAATGATTGAAAGTAGATATGAATGCCCGCTACTTTACAGTTTGATTAAAGTAGTAAAATCAAATTTAGAATATAAGTTTTAAATTTAATGTTATTATTATTTCTAATTGATTAATATTTATATTTATTCATTTTTATTTTATATAAAAGCAATACTAATTTAATTTAATTGCATACATACATACTAACAAAAATGGATCTTTGTTGTCTGGAAAAATAAACGATTTGAATTTGAATTTGAATTTAATCTAAATAGTTAAACCATTTTAAAATCGAAAACTAGAACTTGCATGGATAATAGATTTTACGAGAAAACTTTCATAAAACACGTAAACATTTACTACGATTTACAGAGAGATTTTTAGTGAACACAAAAACTGTTTAAATTATGCATGCAGGAAAATGCAGTGTATTCATGATTTACATTTCAAAATATTTTTATTTTAAACATGACTTAGCTAAAAGCTGGTTGTCGACTGTCTAGTATAATTTTAAAACGGGTGTAGGTTGATATTTTTGCTTATGGCAAGTAAAAGTTTATACAGGGTAGGAATGAGTATACCGACAGACGTTACCAATGCATTTTTGATGTTAAAAGAAGTAAAAAAATATTAAGAGACATAATTATGTAATTTTCGGACAAAAAAAAATTTTTTTTAACTCTTTGTTGTGATATTTTGATTTTTTTTATAAATCACCAGTAATAAACTGTAGGGAAAGAATTTTTTTTAAGGATTAAAAATTTTTTTTGTAGTTGAACGTTTTTCTGATACTTTTTTGTTATTTTCTCTAACTTTCGTCAGTGAGTATGTCAAGATGAAAACTAATTAGTGTAAGAATTTTAATCGTGCTGGCATTTATCAGTGACTTATGATGAAAATAGTTTTTTGAAAAAACATGACATCATCTCTTAAATTAAGTTGAATCCAGAAAAGATCATCATCATCATCATCATCAGCCAATTGACGTCCACTGCTGGACATAGGCCTCCCCCAGAGAGTTCCACAAAGATCGGTCGTGAGCTGTCCGCATCCATTGGGCACCCGCAACCCTCACCAGGTCGTCGCTCCATCTTGTGGGGGGCCTTCCCACGCTGCGCCGTGGACGGCGCAGCGTGGGAAGGCGTGGGTGTGCGTGGTCGCCACTCGAGAACACGCCGACCCCACCGGTCCTCGGTCCTCCGGGCAATATGGCCAGCCCACTGCCACTTCAACCTGGAGATTCTTCGGGCTACGTCCGTCACTTTCGTTCTTCTGCGGATCTCGTCATTCCTGATGCGATCTCGCAGAGAAACCCCGAGCATTGCCCTGTCCATCGTTCGTTGAGTGACTCTGAGCCTCCTAATGAGTCCCATAGTGAACGACCACGTTTCAGAAAAGATCATATGACATTATAGTCTGAAAATGTGGTCAGGAATACACCTTTCAAGTTTGTAAGTTACAAACGATGCCGTACAAGGCTGCTCATGGCCATGTTAGGATTAATATTATCTAGTAAAATATTAATTCTAGGAACTGTAATAAGCACTGGAATTAATGTTCGCAGAATTCATTGATGAGGAAACTTGAGTAAACATGGCTCTGTAGCAAAGTGGTAAACGTAGCATGCAAAACAGAACTAGAGCTGGTAGCTCATATTCACAACATATCAACAGCCCACTGTATCTATCTCAAACCATTGCTGCATATAAGCCACTTCAATTGCCTATGAACGTAATTGGAAAGGAATATATCTAATGCTGGCCGTGTGATGACGGCAGTAAGAATACCTACATTGGTCACCACCCCAACTCTTCCCGTGGGTGTCGTAAAATTCGACTAAGGGATTGCAGTGTCACTAACCATTATTTGATATAACATTGATGATGGGCAGCAGCATTATCATAGTAGCCCAGCGTGGCAATTATGGTAATTTACTTCCTAATACGTCTGTACTGAATGCATAGTCAATAATAGAGGCCTACGTACAGCAGTGGACTCAGAAAGACTAATGATGTAATATCCAAGATAATCTTATTAATAATTGTGGGTATAGTTACAATATATCAAAAATAATCGTAAAATTCTTTGACGGCCTCCGTAGCCTAGTTGGTAGTGACTCTGCCTACGAAGCTGGAGGTTCTGGGTTCGAATCCCGGCGAGGGAATTATTTGTGTATTTATTTATTACAAATATTTGTTCTTTGGTCATGGCTGTCTATGTTTTTAAGTATCTATATGTATCTATCTATTATACATATATATCGTCGCTTGGTATCCCCATCACAAGCCTTAATTGAGCTTACCGTGGGTAGGTCGATTTGTGTAAGATGTGCCAAGATATTAATTTATTTAATTTTTCATCAGAATTTAAATTCTACCGGCACTTCCAGTTAAGAATCATGAAAGTAAACACACTGAATTTCAAATAAGTAGTTTCGGTGCTAACTGTACAACGTTCTCTGGAACAGGCTTTTAGAGCCGCAAAGTGAAAGAGAATCCATGCGTCAGAGGGACTCTGTGAACACGAGTTTTAGCTGAAACTTTCGAATTTCGCGTAAGTTTTAGTAACACGTTTTCCATGACGTTCATTTAAAGTTATGTAACTAAAAACAGAGTTCTAATTAATTTTAACTAATACCCGAGAAAGAGATATTGCCGTGTGGTGACGGCAGCTAGAATACATTTTGTCACCATCCCCACTCTTCCCGCGGGTGTCGTAAGAGTCGACTAAGGGATTGAAATGTCACTGACCATTATTTGATAAAATATTGATGATGGGCAGCAGCGTGATCATAGTGGATACATGGCTTCGATCGCCAATCCGCTTGCCCAGCGTGGCGATTAGGGGCATTTACCTCCTAATGCGTCTATACGTATAGTTAAAGGAGAGGCCTACGTTCGGCAGTGGACTATCGTAGGCTGATGATGATATTCATAGTTGTTTGAGGTAATATTAAAAATACTCGCTATATTTCATACGTACCCAACTTCGAATTAGACTTACACACTGTATGTGTATAGTGCCAATCCTCTATCCATTTGGATATGAAATAGGCCCAGATCCAGTATACTAACGTTCTATGCGACATCTCTAACTAACCACAACATACTGAAAAGCTTTTAACGCATCCACACTGAAAGAGCCACACGTTCGGTCGCCTCCAAAAATATATCCACAATTTTCATCTTTATGCCTTTAGGAATAACGTTCTAAAATGTGTGTGTATGGTTGGACTTTGCAGGGACTTTTAGGCAATACTTTCGTATGTTATGTATAGTGTATTCTGGAATTATGCGGCTTGTATCTTTATTTATAAGTTGGCTGCTGCTGCATTTGGTAGTGTCTCTGTAACTTACAGGGTGAACGATATGAAGTGTTACCAAGTATATTTTATTAAGTTTGGTGTCAAAGTAATAGCGGCTTATTATCGGAAATATGGTTTGGACACCGCAATGAAGTCTTAGGCACGCAAACATTTGGGTTGTAGACCGCAAACATAGGAACGAAACTGAGCTTTGGCTTATAAAGATCGTAAGAACCAAAAATGGCCGAGACACGAATTTCACGTGTCATTTCTCCAGTGCATTGAGTTTCGGACTTTTTATCTGGTCTATTTGGAAGACAAAAGTGCTGCGAGCGTAATATTTTTCCTTTTATTTTTTCCTACTTATAGTAATAAATTATTACAACTAAAAAATCGCAGTCCTTTGAAATTGGTAACACTTCATATCGTTCACCCTGTAGTTTTTAACCGACTTCAAGAAAGGAGGAGGTTCTCAATTTAGCTGCATTTTTATTTGTTTCCATGTTACTCAATAACTCCGAAAATCGTGAACCGAGTTTCATAATTATTTTTAGTCGTAGGGGTATAACCCCGAGATGGTCCCGTTGGCACTTAATTCGGGTCTGATGATGGGATCCTGTAGAAAGTGGTCGGCTTTTATTTTTTTAATTTGGCGATCTGCAATATAAAACTGTTAAAAACGAATGCTGATTTCAGGATAATAATCAAATTCAGGCATGCACACAATACATTCCCAAATCATCATCATCATCATCATCAGCCTATGATAGTCCACTGCTGGACGTAGGCCTCTCCTATTAACTATGCGTATAGACGCATTAGGAGGTAAATGCCCATAATCGCCACGCTGGGCAAGCGGATTGGCGATTGCAGTAATGTGTCCATATGATGACGCTGCTGCCCATCAACAATCTTTTATTAAATAATGGTAAGTGACACTTCAATCCTTAGTCAACTCTTACGACACCCGCAGGAAGAGTTGGGGTGGTGACAAATGTATTCTTACTGCCGTCACCACACGGCTACATTCCCAAATCACACTTTAGAAAATACGGCTTTTTTATTTAAATAAATGCTACATAACAATTCGATAATACACAGTCCACAAAAGCAGTAGGTATCACTGACTATTCTTTATATGCTAAGATCCAGATTTTCTGTCTTACTGTACACTCAATCCAATTTTCTTAATAAATCGTCTTATATCCTCATTTTGGGTGTTATTTACCTCTCTTACCGACACATTTTGGGTTCTATGACGATAGACATAAACCACTTTTTCCCTGGAACATTCAAGGTCTCGGCTTACAAAGGTTTTTTTTAACCGACTTCAAAAAGGAGGAGGTTTACAATTCGTCGAAATCTTTTTTTTTTTATGTATGTTCCCCGATTACTCGAAGATGCGTGGACCGATTTGAAAAATTATTTTTTTGGATTGTGATATTTGGGAAGCGAATTTTAGACGCTAGCGAGAAAAGTGGTGATGAATTTAGAGTACCTATAAGTTATAGTTCATTAAAACAGAAGAGGAAACATGATATGTCATCTACTTCGTCACGATGACTTCATTAAAGTTTTCGAGAGAAAGATAGAAGGAAGAAGTAAAAGAGGAAGATCAGGGAGTACGCGCCGCGGTGGCTAGCGGCTTGGCGTGAACGCAGCCTCTGTGCTTGATAATGGAGACCTAGGCTCTCCGAAACATGTCGCGCGTAGTGACTAAATATACGTGAGTTCAAATTCAAAACAATTTCAATTAATTTAATGTTAAGAAAAACACGTTATAAATATACTTATATAAAAAATTACAAAATTAAAATACCTAAATACGATCTATAAAATTCTATACTTAATTCTAAAAAGTGAAAAAAAACATACTCACAATGTCACACAATACACATTATACACATTCAATAAATAAATAAAATATTGAAAAGCAAACAAGACAATAATAAGATAATCTAGGCATGTCAATAATCATTATAAAATTCTTTGACGCTGTAATATGCTTTTTTCAATAAAATCGTCTTGACAAGATTGCCATAATGCTCATAGGAAGGCACCCGTTTTACCTCCGAACTCAGCTTAACATAAATTTTAATGCCAACAACTCGCAAAGAATTTAACGATTTCGCCAATATGGCAGGAACCGGAAGTACATCACGGGCAGTTTTCCATTGATCAGGACTTCGCCTCTTAAACTCATCCAAGTGCTTCCACATGAACCTACTACTTTTAGGCTACTTCTAGGATAAACATGCATGGGACCGTCAGTATTTTAAGCCTCACAAAATGCTCCCTTGTTGGTGTGAATGGTGGCACGCCAGCCAACAACCTTACAGCTCTTTTTTGCATTAGAAACACCCTGTTCTTATCCGCAGCAAGGCCCCATAAGTCAATTCCATATAAGATAATGGAATTGACGTATGCGTAGTATGCCATACGAATGGTTTCCTGAGAGAGAGCAGGGGCGAGCCGCGACAATGCAAACGATGCCTGAGCGAGCCTACCTGAAAGTATATTTATGTGAGTTGTTGATGAGTTTAACTGTTTATTTATATTTATAGTTATTATGTCTCACGAAAGTTTAAATTTAGACCAAGGAGAGCCTACATGGAGCAATTGAAGGAAACTATTGAAGTCAAAACTATTGACGAGCTGAAGGAAAAGCCAGAGAATAGAATAGGTATTGGTATATCACGTAAGATTCTAAAATGCTGTGAATGTCGGCGAGGACCATTAAGAGTTTTCAGCATGTTTTTAAACATGGTATTTTTTTAATGACAACGAACACTTTTAGACCAATATTACAAATTTGTAAAGTAGCCATCTAATGCTATCAGCCACTGATCTAAGTCGCGAATGGACAGACAGACAGCCATCTCTATAATTAGATTTCTTAATTGACTACAGAAATTCAATTATATCCCTAGCTCACTACGCGAAAATTCAATTTCAGCCACAATGCCTGGAATACTAATATTAATAATAAATGACATCGGTACGGATTTACCTACAGAAGTCTGTGTCTATTTTGGCGAGGTGAAAATTATATTTCATGCATTTCGATCTCTGTATCGACTATTGACTACTATGACAAGTAGCAATGTGCAAAATGTTTCTTAAGCATTGATAAACTAAGAATATAATTATTTTACGACCCGTGACCGTGTGGTGACGGCAGTAAGAATAGATTTGTCACCACCCCAACTCCTCCTGCGGGTGTCGTAAATGTAGACTAAGGGATTGAAGTATCACTGACCATTATCTGATAAAATATTGTAACCAGTAGCAGATTTTTTTTCTCTCCCTCTTGATAATGTCAGACGATTCGAAAATGCTTATTATAAGCTTAGCGTGGCGATAATGGGCGTTTACCTCCTAATGCGTCCATACGCATAGTTAATAGGAGAGGCCTACGTCCAGCAGTGGATTATGTTAGGCTGATGATGTATATTTTACGACACCCACGGGAAGAGTATATTGAAGAGATTGAAGGGATTGAAGCGTCCCTGTCCGTTCACTTTTTGAAGATTGATGATGGACAGCAGCGTCATCATAGTGGACGCACTTTTGCGATCGGTAACCCGCTTGTCATCAAGCATCGCTGTACTTTATTACGTCATATGCTTATTTATATTATATTATATTATATATGCTTTATTATTTATCCAATAGGGCATTAAGAGTCTCTCCAAATTAGTTGACGCAGAATCAGCTTAAAACCGGTCGAAAAAAAAGCTTTATAGCGACGACATACACGTAAGACCGAAAAATCTAATGTCGCATCGGCTGAGCCGATACGTGCCAATCCGTACCTATCGACGTCTTTTTCGCTCTTACGCCATCGTTTTCGTTTCAAAAAGTTTTTGTCTGATAATTTTATGAAACGATCTGAGCTCTTTTAAAAAACCAATTTCTGAACAAACGATGTGAGGACATTTCTGCTACATCCACCGGAAACATCTCTTATCGAGGATGTGGTAGGTCGTGTTGATCTTGTATCATTTCATTCCATAAAGAACGGTTGTTCCCACGGCATTGCATTACAATGCGTCTGCAATAGATACAAATCCCAATGATGATGATTCCACTCACACAAAAGAGTTATTAAACGAAAAAAAACGAATTATTTATTACATAAACGTTACCATGATGGAGCCGCCCAGTAAGCAAAAAGTTGCTTGCTTGTGTGTGTGTGTGTGTGTGTGGGTGTATAACTGTTCGTGTGTGTGTGTGTGTACTGTCCGAGAAGTACATTCTCGGATTGTATACGCAATAAACTTTCCCTCTATGACTTATCTTTACTAAAAGTCGTAAAAGAGTAAATTAAATCAGATTTAAAACTTCGAATACACCCATTCAAGTAAGACCTTTATTCCTACCCTCTGTCCCTAGTTAATTTCATGGCGACCCAGTCATTACGAAATGTGGAGACGGATCGCTGGCAGAGCAAAGTTCATGCTCTCTTGATTTACTGGCCACTTTAAGAGACAGAAATGCGCAACGATACTCTAGTTAATAGAAATTTTGTGGTGCAAGTTATGAGTTAATGACCGGGTTCAGTCAAGTACGAAAATATTTATCGAAAGAATCCTCTCATGAATATGTTACGACATTTTTATTACACAGGATTAAAGTGCACTGAGAAATATTTTGAGCTGTTTTTCTATTTTGCCTTTGAGTCAAATAGTTTGATGCGAATGCGATTGTTCAGTCAAAGATTACCTATTAGACTATTTAATTGGTTGATATCCAATACATTTAGAGTCGATTGCAAATAAATTGTACATGGTACATTAAAACCATAAAGATAAGTAACGCCATTTGTTCAAAATTATTTAAAAGTGTTTCTAAGAAAACATTTTAATACTTGAGTATTACCTTAGCTATTCTTTTTGTAAACCTGCGTGAAGTTTTCTAATTATAATAAAAATTAAAATGTAATAACGCTCTATGGCTGTGAGATAAAAGAATCCGATAAAGAAGAACCCTTAGAGGTCTACGTTTTCCTTTGTACCATAAAGTAAGACAGCTAACTAACGATTTTCTATGACATAAGTGATGCGATAAGGTTTTCTTTGAAAATAAGATTTAGGTACATTTATGTAGTTTGTACTATTATCAATATCAGTAACTTGAGATTTTTTCAAAAATTACACGATCAATGTTCAATTGATAATGTTATGTTAATAAAATAATTATAAGATATTCATTTCCATAATATTTACACAAAAATGTTATCGGTGCACAGTGTCAGTAATGAGCCTAGATTATTTCAGGAAGCGTCACCCAAATTTGAGAGTTGTGCCTTATAAAGTTGAAATGCTTGAACTTACTTTATTCTTTAGAATTACTACAAAACATGTTTCATGTGCCATCGATTTTTATGAGCTCTCTTAGCAACCAATTTCATTCCGAACATAAAATTTACAACCAAACTTAACATTCCAATTTGGCAACCGTAACCCAAAGTAATAAAATACAAAACCGCTCTAACTTTAAAACTTGGGCCACAAACTTAAGTTGGTCAACGCTCTATTTTAGCTGTCCAGCACTCGGCTTCGTTTTATTGAATATGCGATAGCATATCTTGTTTGGCGTCTCGCTTTTTCCCCATTGAAACGAGGAGGACGGAACTATATCGATTAGG
>JALPQI010013406.1:0-27005 GCA_025490895.1 Thaumatotibia leucotreta | reverse complement strand
ACTTTAATGTTATGTAAAATTTCCTGGATTCGGCTTGGTTTCAGAGATAATCAACCTTTTTTCGAAATAAGTTTTTCGACGTAACTCGTCATTTAACTTCTTTTGGATTACAATGCTACCAGAATGTGTTCTAATATTACCACACCTTTTGCCTGACAATCAAAAAATACGAATAGACTTGACGAAATAACCTCTACCTAAAAAAACAATTGAAATAAATAATTTAAACAAATTGTTGTTATGATAAAAAGTACTGGAAATGTTAAAAAGTATTCAAATCGGCCTAAAAAAAAATCTTTTTTGGTGGAATTGACATTAGGTCTTATAATATTTTTTGTTTATTTTGATGTCTAGAATGCATAGTTAAAATCTTTCGCAATGCTCGCGTAACACCGTGTATATATATATATATATACACGATATATATATATATGATATATATATATATATATATCATCACCTGGTACCCCACATCACAAGCCTTAATTGAGCTTACGGTGGGACTAGTTCGATTTGTGTAAGATGTCCCAAGATATTTATTTAATTCTTCAAGGCGTATTTAGGCTTTATTTAAGCCAGATAAAACATATATCGTACAAGTCTCAAAAATCTTAGCTTTAAGCTGAATCAGGAACAAATAAGAGAACAATATAATTGATGATTAAACAAACGTACCTTAAGTGAAGTTCTATCATTATTATTTCTGACTTGCTTCGTCGAATAGTCCTCTGCTGTAAAGTAATACCATTATGAGAATTAGGAATTTTATAATGAAGTGTCTAAAATGTATAATTAGACCAAAGCTTTAGCTCTCTTAGAACATGCATAAAATGAATAACAAGCTACAAGATTTACTGAAACGATTATTTTTAAAAATACAATAAAATTTATTGGCTAATAATTATATTGATTCTTATACTGAAATTAGTATTGAAAGTGACATTATTGTTAAATTTATATAATTATTTCTTTATCCTTTATTTTAATTTTTAATTTGTCAGCCACGAACAAGTTTTTTGAGACCCTTTTTATAAAGCTGGAGGTTCCGGGTTGGAATTTCGGAGCAACATCTTTGTATTTTTGTATTAATCACAAATATTTGTTATTATTTTATTACGTATTTTGGCTCTAATAAGCCTCAGATCAAATTTAGTTTTGCAAGGTTCATTTTCGTGATTCATTATGGCATGCGTTGTTTTTTAGGTATTCTTCGATCTACTTTTCTCATGTGGCAGATTGATAGCCATTTTTCTACTTGCCTGTTTCGGTGTGCAATTTATAGTAAGTTTGTTTTATATCGCCACTATAGTAACTCAACCTCGTATCTCCATTACTGACTCTTGATGGGAAAAATACCCGTATTCAGATTGTGAGAAAGGTGACATTTCCTTGAAATAATTGCTGTAGATCCGAGTTTGAGGAAGTATAGCAACGAAATGATACTGGTATTAAAGAAAAGAATTAATGAATAATAAGTTATTGAAATAAAACTATGAAAGCTGATAAACTCGCGTATATGAACTAATTTTAACTTCAATGCGGATGACATCCGCAGACCACGAACCCTGTAAAGTGTTCAAAACGTCGGAATGAAGTTAAAATTAGTTAATATACGCGAGTTTATCCGTTTTCATAGTTTTATTTCATGTGTAATCCTCGCGGTAACCGAAGAAAATATTAGTGAGTTATTGTTTTAGGAGAAGATATCACAGGTGTTAGTTACTGCCCATGTGATTGTAACGATGTCTCGGATCTTGCTACACTCGTTTGGCCACGTGGTGATCCTGGAGTCAGCGGCAGCGCACTGTGAGGACATGGCTGTCTTCACAGCCACGGAGCTGATCAAGACCCCGAGTAAGTCATATACCCGGTGCTTTGTGGTGTATTCTTGACCGTATATGGAGTCTTTAAAGTAACTATATAAAATCACCTGGACTTGGCTTGGTTTCAGAGATAATCAAACTTTTTTAGGAATAAGTTTGTCGTCGTAATTAATCATAACACTTTTTTTATAATACAATGCTACCACAATGTGAAGTTCCAAATACTAATCACAATATATATTTATTAAATCCCCGAAGGTACCTAGTAAAATAATGTGGTTCCCCTCAGCAAACAAAATTACGGTCGTATTTCAAAACGCCAATCGAAAAAAAACGTGCTTCTGTGGCATAAAAATAAAGTCAAGCTTTAGGGCATCATCATCATCATAGGATTTATTTTCCTAAGTCAACCGGTGGAATAAAGTTGCTGAGCGTGGCAGTATGCGCTTTTGTATGCAAATACCTATCACCTTGGTTCGACCCGAGGTACCAGGGGTAATATTCGGAAAAACTTAGAAAATAATCCAAAAAAGTTCAAACCCCGAGTGGCTTGAGCCAGCCTGAGAGACAAACTTTAAGTTCGGAGGCCGAAGATCGATTTGTCAGCCTCCGTAGCCTAGTTGGTAGTGACCCTGCATACGAAGCTGGAGGTTCCGGGTTCGAATCCCGGCGAGGGCATTATTTGTGTATTTATTGATCACAAATATTTGTTCCTTGGTCATGGCTGTCTATGTACTTAAGTATCTATATGTATCTGTCTATTATATATATTATATCGTCGCCTGGTACCCACATCACAAGCCTTAATTGAGCTTACCGTGGAACTAGGTCGATTTGTGTGAGATGTCCCAAGATATTTATTTATTTATTGAAGGCGGGAAACTCACTCCAGGGGCCCAAGTATTTCCGTTGCATTCAAAGAAACAAAATAAATCTATGTTAACTATTGGAGATGCTCCGATTCGTCCGAGCGATCAATATATTCAGATCTCAAAGAAACCGAGCCCGAGGGCCGAAGGCCCGAAGGCAAGCCGTTACGGCCGCCAAGGCTAATCTCCAAGGAGTGCCAATGGCCGATCAAATTTTTCATGAAATCGCGAAGTTTATGGTCGAGGCCGAGCCGCGAGACATAGGCACTGGTCTCACCACAAGCTACTAAGCTATGCACTATCGGCTATAAACACGAACAAAAGATACGCACTCCTATCAATTGTCTATACTCGCCCAGCTATCAGCTATCACCGCTGGGCGAGTATCGCCGCGTTCCTTTTTTTTATACGGGAGTGCGTATCTTTTGTTCGTGTTTATAGCTCCTAGTTCATAACTTAGTAGCTCGCGGTGAGACCAGTGCCTTAGTGCCAAGCGTTAAATATATGCAGTAATTAAATCGCTCCCGGCCCGTGGTCCAACCGCTATGTCCAACTGGTTGTGCCACGGGTAAGTAAAATTATCCGTGGTTCAACTGACAGATTACTTTTTTTTCCTGTCTTGTAATTTATGACCCATAGTACAACTGAGGGGCAATTGTCCAAGTAGTGTACTTAAATATATGTTCTAATATTGAACTACCGATAAATGTAGTGTACCGTGGTATAACCAATTGGACCACGGGTAAACTAACTTCCTCGTAGTACAATCGGTTGGACTATGGATCATTTTATTTCCCCGTGGCACAACCAGTTGGACATAGCGGTTGGACCACGGCTCAGGAGCGAATTAAATAATCCAAGTCTGAGGTGAGGCGAAGTGAAGGCGAGGCGTCAAGACAAGACCACAAATGCTGAAATCCGAGCTCCGAGTAGGGCCGAATGTCAAAGCAATAGATGTGGATCACTTTCAAATTAATGTTAAATGCCATTGTCAGGATTCGAATGTGAATGAAAATGCACATTTTTACCTTGGCTGTTTAAGTTGCTATTTATTTTATTAACTAAATTTTCCTGCAAGATTCACTTTCAAGCATTTGTGAGGTACATACTAGGGTGGGTAATTTTTCAAAAATTTCGATTTTCTTAAGAGCATAGTTACAAAACGGTGCCATTTGATATTTGACTTTCACTCTTATTTTTATTATATTTTTAATTTAAGTTTTTCTGCCTCCGGATTTGATTAGTAATTTTCCTAAAATGCATGGAGCTCCAAAAAAAAGTTATTATTTTCGACTTTTTTTTCGTCTCTTTTGGATCCATAACTATAGAAAAGCTATTTCCAGGTAAACGCAATACTCAAACATAGCTCAAGTTGCAATAAAAAATAAAAACATAGATATCAACTTTGGTCAGTACAAAATGTACTGAAGTTTCTATGAAATCTTTCAATTAGATCCGGAGGCAGAAAATTAATTCCGATGGCGAAATAATTTTGCACACTCTTTGTCGACCTAATTACGGAACTATTGACAACTGTTCTCAGTAAAAAACAAATACTTTTTTTTTCTTCATACATCAGTGACCCACCCTAGTACATACTATTGTTACGTGCAGCGGCGGAGGAGCGGCGGCGCATGCGCGGGTTCCTGGCTGCGCTGGAGTGTCGCGGCGCGCGCTACCGCGTGCTGCGCGCGCTGCCGCTCGACGCGCGTCTCATGCTCAGCGTGCTCGGCTTCTGCACCGCGCAGGTGTTCGTCTTAGCTAATACGGCTCAATAATTTCACTTTTGGTAAATGTTCATTAGCGTAGGATGTGCTGTGGATTTCACATATCGTCGATTGTAGTATGAATTAATGTAACCACCAAAATGACGAAATTGAGTTAAGTATACCGTTCGACTGCAAATTTCCTGCTCTATCGAAAGGTGTATATAAAATATTGATATCTAGAAAAATATGTCGAATACGTTAACAAAAACTTTGCCATTTTATTAGGTTTCTACGTTTTTTATTAATGTAAAGGTTTCCAAAAATCATGGACAATATTTTATCGTAAGTACCTACGAATTTGTAAGTACAAAGTACAAGTACATGTCTTTCCTAATGTACTCACCATATTTTTGTAAACGTTACTGCTGTAAGCGCCGTCTGCATTGTATGGCTCATAAGCAATTCGGTTTCAATTTGTGAGTTACACTAAATTCCGAAATCCACGTTTGATGATTTTCATTGATTTGTTAACGTATCTCCAAATTTTTTTGAAAATATTTAACGTAAGCATCAGCCATTTTCTGAACTATAAGTGTGGTCGCAGTTAGTAATTGTATCAAATAGACCTCTCAAAAATAAAACAAACAAGATAAACATCATTTCAATAGGATAATTAACTAAAAAGATACAACATACTTTATAAATGTCCATTTCGTTTTTAGGCCCTCCTGAAAAGTCGTCATTTGGTGGTTACATTCATTCATATTACAACTGATTATTTTATGTAAGTCGTAAGTAAATCGGTATTATGTTGGAAGTTCAATTTTAAGAATCGTATGGTACAGTTACATCTTTCAAAATTGAAAATCTGTTGGCATTTTGGTAATTTATAAACATCTAATTAATGTAACATTTTCTTCAGTTACCGCGAGGATTACACATGAAATAAAATTATGAAAACGGATAAACTCGCGTATATTAACTAATTTTAACTTCATTCTGACGTTTCGAACACTTTACAGGGTTCTTGGTCTGCGGATGACTGACAATGGAAGAGATTTGATTGATCTACCTCCATCAGAATATGAAAGATAGTAATAGATAGATAATAGATATTTTTCTTTGGTGGGTTTGTTGGCTTTCTTATTTTGATGGAGGTAGACCTTCAAAATTTCCTCCATTGTCAGTCATCCGCAGACCACGAACCCTGTAAAGTGTTCGAAACGTCGGAATGAAGTTAAAATTAGTTAATATACGCGAGTTTATCCGTTTTCATAATTTTATTTCATGTGTAATCCTCGCGGTAACTGAAGAAAATGTTACATTAATTAGATGTTTATAAATTACCAAAATGCCAACAGATTTTCAATTTTGAAAGATGTAACTCCGTTTTTATTGTTTTATTTCATATCTAATTAATGCTTAATAGTACATTTCTATACAATTGCGAAACAATTTTAAAAAGCGAACTTTGGATGTGAAGCTATTTTGATTAAAATATTGTCCGCAATACGTGTGAATAACACACATTTAAATGTGTGGTGACGGCAGTAAGAATACATTTGTCACCACCCCAACTCTTCCCGTGGGTGTCGTAGGAGTCGACTAAGGGACTGACTGAAGTGTTACTGATCATACACTTGACCCGGGTATGTCTGAAAACTACAACCAAGACCACCGGGGGATGGGCAGCAGCATCCCTAAAGTGCGGTGGAGACACTGCGATCGCCAACCCGCATGCCAAGCGTGGCGATTATGGCAAATACCCCCCAAAATGAAAGTACAAAAAAAGCCGCGGCCCCGAGGTTCCGGCGACCCCCAGTGCCCTGGTTATGGTAGCGGCCAGGGTGCTAGCGGGGTCAGGGGTGCTAAGAATCTCCGGCAAAGATCCGGCTACCACCACCGACGACCTCTGGCCCTGGCAACTTACAACACACGTACACTGCGGACCGACGAAAAGTTAGTGGAACTGGAGGAAGGATTGAGCAAGTTGCGTTGGGACATTGTGGGATTGTCAGAAGTCCGAAGAGAGGGCGAGGACACGATAATCCTAAAGTCCGGCAACTTGCTCTATTTCCGGGAGGGCGACCAACAGTCCCAGGGAGGTGTCGGGTTCATCGTCCACAAGTCCCTCGTAAACAACGTGGTGAAGATCGAAAGTGTGTCGGCTAGGGTGGCGTACGTTATACTCAGAGTATCTGAGAGATACTCGCTGAAGGTCATACAGGTGTACGCGCCGACTTCGACACACTCCGACGACGAGGTGGAGGCTATGTATGATGATATGTCAAAAGCCATGCATAGCTCCAGAACCTACTTCACCGTTGTTATGGGGGACTTCAACGCGAAACTGGGCAAGAGAGATGGTGACGAGCTGAAGGTGGGGCAATTTGGGGTTGGACGTCGGAACCACCGGGGCCATCTGCTGGCTGGTTTCTTGGAGAAGGAGGGACTCTACATGATGAACTCCTTCTTTAAGAAACGCGAGCACAGAAAATGGACTTGGATGAGTCCCGACGGTGCAACTAAAAACGAGTTCGACTTCATCATGTCGACGAAGAGACATAATATATATTCAACGATGTTTCTGTGATCAGTACGGTTAAAACCGGAAGCGATCACCGCCTGGTAAGAGGCACGTTGAATATATGTCCTAAGCTAGAACGCTCGCGACTGATGAAGTCTACGCTCCGTCCTGCACTCCATCTCCAAAACCCCGAGAGCTTTCAGCTGGAACTCCAAAACCGTTTCGATTGCCTAGGCAATGATGTGGACGTATTCAACGACGGGTTTGTGGAAGCTGTCCATAGCGCTGGGTCTAAGTTTTTTAAGGCCCAGCGGACAAATAAGACCAGAAAGCTCTCCGACTCCACTCAGAAGCTAATGGAAAAAAGGAGTGAACTGGTTCTACAATCCTCAGTTGATGCGACTTTATACCGGCAGCTCAACAGACAGATCTCTAAGTCCCTCAAACGCGATATGCGCCAATTCCGTACCAAGTGTATAGAAGAAGCCATCGAGCGGAACAAGGGCTCTAAAGTTTTTGCAAGGGATCTGTCTGTTGGGCAAAGCCAGCTCGCCAAATTAAAGACTGAGGATGGTAGAATCGTCACATCCAGATCTGAGCTGCTGAGTGAGATAGAGGGTTTTTATGGACAGCTGTACACGTCAACTAGCAGACCCGAAGTTGATCTAGCGGAAGACCTCAGAGCTAGACTGACCCGACACTATACAGAAGACATCCCGGACATCAGCCTGTGCGAGATTAGAATGGCTCTTGAACAGCTCAAAAATAACAAGGCGCCTGGGGAGGACGGAATTACAGCTGAGCTTCTGAAGGCGGGTGGTAAACCGATCCTTACGGCCCTTCAGAAGTTGTTCAATTCCGTCTTACTAGAACGCCAAAGGCATGGAACAGAGGTGTGGTGGTACTGTTCTTCAAAAAAGGTGACAACGCTTTATTGAAGAACTACCGACCCATCTCACTTCTGAGCCATGTCTATAAGCTGTTTTCAAGAGTCATTACGAATCGTCTTGCACGCAGGCTTGATGACTTCCAGCCTCCCGAACAAGCCGGTTTCCGAAGAGGCTTTAGTACCGTAGACCACATCCATACGCTTCGTCAGGTTATACAGAAGACCGAAGAATATAACCTGCCCCTCTGTTTAGCGTTTGTGGACTACGAGAAAGCCTTCGATTCGATCGAAACATGGGCAGTACTACAGTCTCTCCAACGGTGCCAAGTCGACTACCGCTATATCGAGGTGTTGAAGTGTTTATACGAGAGCGCCACAATGTCAGTCCGACTCCACGACCAGAGCTCGAAGCCTATTCTGCTGCAGCGGGGAGTTAGGCAAGGAGATGTCATCTCCCCTAAGCTGTTTACCGCTGCACTGGAGGATGTCTTTAAGACTCTGGACTGGAGAAGGCTGGGTATCAACATAAACGGCGAGTACCTCACTCACCTTCGATTCGCTGACGATATAGTAGTCTTGGCTGAGACCTTGGAGGACTTAAGTACTATGCTCGTTGACCTCAGTAAAGCCTCCGAGCGAGTTGGTCTTAGGATGAACATGGATAAGACGAAAATCATGTCGAATTCCCATGTAGCACCAACTCCCGTAATAATCGGAGACTTTACACTCGAAGTTGTAGACGAATATATATACCTAGGGCAAACTATTCAGTTAGGTAGGTCCAACTTCGAGAAAGAGGTCAATCGTCGAATCCGACTCGGTTGGGCAGCGTTCGGGAAGCTACGACACATATTTTCGTCCAATATTCCGCAGTGTTTGAAGTCGAAAGTCTTTAATCAGTGTGTGTTGCCAGTGATGACATACGGTACTGAAACGTGGCCGCTTACAATGGGTCTCATAAGAAGGCTCAAAGTCACCCAAAGGGCAATGGAGAGGGCTATGCTAGGAGTCTCTCTGCGTGATCGGATTAAAAATGAGACCATCCGCAGCAGAACCAAAGTAACCGAAATAGCTCTCCGAACCGCTAAACTGAAGTGGCAGTGGGCGGGGCACATTGCGCGTAGAACCGATGGCCGTTGGGGCGGGAAGGTTCTTGAGTGGCGGCCACGTACCGGAAGGCGTAGCGTGGGTAGGCCCCCCACAAGGTGGACCGATGACCTGGTGAAGGTCGCAGGAGTCCGCTGGATGCGGGTGGCGCAGGACCGGTCATTGTGGCAATCTTTGGGGGAGGCCTATGTTCAGCAGTGGATGTCTTTCGGCTGATATGATGATGATGATGATGATGACGTAAAAAGATTGTTGTTGTGTGTTAAATTGAACACAATTTTTCCGTATTTTATTTTACAAAAAATTAACCATCAGTTGGTTTTGTGATGCAACAAACTGATGTAATTTTTTTGATATTGCGATATTATCGCCTTAATTTAATTATATTTGTAATAAATAGTTTTCATTGAAATATTTGTAGGGTGTTTTTTCCTCACAATTTGCATATTTTACGCAATAAATCATTTGAAATTTTCAAAATTATTATTATTTACGACCTACCTACCTACAGTTACGCCAACCAACGAGCGTAGTTTTTGCTACTACGAGTATAATGTATGGGGTGTTACTAGTTAAATTAAATTGTTTCACACTAAAAAAATATGTTAAACATTATTAAATTCTACACAAAATATTTAAATATGGTACCTGTCGATAACTCGAGCGTATTTTTTTAACATTTCATTTTTAGGGTTCCGTAGCCAAAATGGCAAAAACGGAACCCTTATACGAGCCCCGATGCAGTGGAGTTCGTCTAGTTCGAAACAATTTTTACAAATTTCTGAATATTTTAAAAATGATCACATTATGCTAATGATAAATTTTATGAACGTTAGTCATGGTTAATTGCTTTGTTGTTTACTAAATCGATTTTAACAAACCAGTGTCTAAATTATATTTTCGTTCACCACCGTAATTCCGCGCTTATAAGCTTGACGCAAAATTCGCAGTGCATCAGGTGTACCTTGTCGTCTTTAATATTAATGGCGTTCTTTACATTCACTGATTATTTACAAAATTAAAAATTGTGGAAAAAATTTAAAAAAATACCTCTCGTAAAATAGTTTTTTTTTTTATTCTGATTTATTAAATCCAAATATTTTATACTCAAAGGAACTACTTTAGTACTACTATTGAATAGTGAAGGTTTTGTCTCTAAACCTTTTCCCCCGGATGAACGGGATAATCTCGAAAAACTGTCTAACTGGACGAGAACATATGCATCGGGGCTCGTAGATTCGTCATGTCCGTCTGTCCGTCTGTCACAGCCGATTTACTCGGATACTATAAATGCTACAGTAACGTGGTAAGGATATGTGTTGTATGAACCGCTACAGGATTATGATACTAAATTGTAAAAAAAAACCATTGGGGTGGGGGCCCTCCATACATGTAACTGAGGGATAAAAAAAAATTTATACACCGTGTTTTTATTGATTTCCGTTAAATTAAAGGGAAGCTTGTTTAAGTCAAAAATAATCATTTTTTCTAAGAAACTAGTATCTTAGCTCTTACTGTTATTGAATTATTTAAAAAATAAGTTTAATGACTGAACAAGTGTATTGCAATCTTTATTACATCTGAATGAAACTTATTTTGACATGTGCCGTCAGTCACCTGAGATCTTATTCTTAAGGTTCTCTCACACTTGCCATTTCAATTATTATGTATGAAAAAGAAAAAAAATTTTTTTACAAAATTAACAAAAGCCGATATCCCAGGCAACTACTATTAATGTCCCAAGTAACCTGTCCAATTTAACGGAAATCAATAAAAATACGGTTTATAAATATGGATAAGATTGAAAGGTACAGTCGACGTCAAAGATATCATTACGGTTTAGGTGCCATAAATATATTTACACGACTTTATTGCCTTGACATTAAGGTCGTGTAAATATATTTTTGGCACTTAAACTGTCATGATATCTTTGACGTCGACTGTACAAACGATTAACTAAGTTAGGAGACATTTTAATTATTAAGGGGGTTAGTGTATTTCCAAATTTGTAAATGTTTTATACAGGGTGATCAATCTGTATAATTATTATGTTAATACAACATGGACATCATTCATTACCTTATTATTTCAACCGCGAAGCCACATACCACAGTAAGTTAAAATAGGCAATTCGAATGCAAATGTTTAATTATGTCTGTTTAATTAGAAGCCTTCGGGATAACGCTGGATATTTAAAATATAAAATGATATTAAATGTACATTTAATACTGACTGTTACATGCGGTATAAGAATAATACTGTGTGTAAATCTAATACGTATTTAAATATTTATCACAAGGGTTATTCACGTAATTTAAGTCGATAATTGCTCGACATGTTTCGATCCATTTAGAGGATCCTCATCACGGAGTACCCGCGACCAAAGCCCGACGTGTCCTGCGGGCCTGCGCCCTGCTAGAGCGGGTGCTGGCCGCGGGCAGCGCTGGCGAGGGCGGCGAAAGAGGAAAACTACCCTCATTGTCACTTTTGTCGAAAAGTGACAATGAGGGTTTATACGAAAAGGACAAGTTTATACGAAAATTTTTACAGGTACAAAGGCGAACTTGTCCCTGTAAGGGATCTCTTCCAGTTAACCTTTGAGCAAAGGAGTTGTCTTATGAAGCAAAAGATAAACAAACATACCGTGTACAGTGGTGAATATCTTTGAGTAATATAAAACCAAAAACTGAACTACTATTATACCAACTAAGATATACTCATACATGTAATACACATAAAATTAAAATATATTATACATATACGTACATATCGTCCATTAAATACAAAAGCGACACAAGTCAAAAATTTACTTTTTACAGGGGAGCTGTTTGAAGATTTTGTATTCGTTTTTTGTTCACAAAATTTTTTTACATCATTAATATTATATGTGTTATATATCAATTTGTAGGCATTTTAACCCTCTTTTGATGGGTTTGGTTATTAGAAAGTAATATGTGCTGTGCAAGCTTTTATGAGCGTATACGTCCGTTTTGCATAAAAAAATAACATTAACTCTGATTTTTTTTTTCCATCAAAGGCCACAAATACAAAAAAATAAGCAGTTATTTCATTTAAATCATACATAAAATCATGTCTTAAACATAGAAATACTGTTTTTTAACAAAATTGAACCAGACAAAACTTTTTCTTACTGTTTCTTAACTTACATATTGTCAGAACATGTTTATAGCTACCGTAAACCTGGGTTACTTTGATTAATTTTAACTGTGGTTACATATTTCGATGAATTTAACGGACGTACTAGTTTAAAATTCTGATATAATTATCGGTTTTCTTCAAAAATCAACCTGCTATATAAAAAAATGTGGTACCTTTAGTTAATAAATATAAAATAAATATAACGCGATCAAAGTTATATTGTTGAGAATGGAATTTACTTTGATACCACTTATTTTTACTATAAACCGGAAATAGCCCACCTAAAAGCACGTAAATAATAAAAATCGGTTACATCTTTAGTTATTTGTTTTTTTCCCATACTAAATGATCCAAATTGATATGTTTTGACGGTTTACTAGTTTTTTCATTAGAATGGATGCAAGAACTTAATTTTTGCCGATACAAAAGTATATTTTTCGATATTTAATTGCACAGATCCTAAAAATCTACTTATGATTAGTAATAACGCAACAATTTTTTTTTCTAGACGACATCACAGTTTAGTGCTAGTACTTGGGTACCTATGTAGTGAAGCAATAGGCATGATGACTGTCAAGTCAAATCAACATCTTTTTTCGTGAAAGATTTACATGAAATACACAAAAGTAACGTCACGTTTGTACTCGTATACTACACTTATATTAAATAAAAGTTCTGACTGCAGTCTATATTTTAGTAATAATTTATTCGTGTATGATGCCGTGCATAATGTCTAATAATTTATTTTAAATACAGTCATCATCCCTATGTTGGCATTCACAAAAGTGAAAAAATAAATACTACTAACATAAGTTTTAAGATTCGTTAAAACATACAACGGGGTTAGATCTTTGTTTGTTATACTTGTATTGTATACAAATAATATAATAGGGAAGTATGACAAATACTTAATAATCCGAAGTTTATGCCATTATTGTTTCTTCGTAGTCGCAATTATAGGTACACAAAATTCACAGTCATCTTCCACACATCTCTAATATACTTTTAAGTAAAAAGAACACAATACAAAGTACCACGTTTTACAATTCCTGTTTTTATAAGATGTATTGTATTTTTTAAGATATCATGCAAAAGATACTCAATTATTCAATCTGGTACATTTATGGATTTTAATATTATACTGAAATAAAAACCGCTGTAAACGCAACAATGTTTTTTGAAACGTACTATGAAGTGTACATTTTAGAATCCTAACTGCCACATTCCGTATTGCGGCTCCTTGGTTTATAAAGAAATCTAAACCATACATATTTACTTTATTCAAAACAGCATCATGTATAAATATGGCTCCTGTGATTGATGCATTCGAATATATTTTTAATTCAAAAAGGTTGCAAATCCTAATAAGGCAGTTTTGATGAATGAAAAATCAAATTTAAGAGGATATTTTAAAATTAAAGCTGCCACATTTCGTTTTGCGACTCCTTTTTATATAAAGAAACATAATATTTAAATAAAAATAAATAAATAAATAAATGTCTTGGGACATCTTACACAAATCAACCTAGTCCCACGGTAAGCTCAATTAAGGCTTGTGTTGTGGGTACCAGGCGACGATATATATAATAGATAGATACGTATAGATACTTAGATACATACACAACCATGACCAAGGAACAAACATTTGTGATAGATAAATACACAAAGAATGCCCTCGCCGGGATTCGAACCCGGAACCTCCAGCTTCGTAGGCAGGGTCACTACCAACTAGGCTACAGAGGCTACGTATTTATTTTATTCAAAACGGCCACATCTACAAATATGGCACTTTTGCTTAGATATTTTTTAACGTTATCACTTATTTTTCCGTTTCATGGCACTTTTTCACAAAAATGTCGTGCGTTTTGGTCGACGGTCGAGTCGCAACTGACAAAATGGCAGTTTAGCACTGAAATTAGTCTCGAAAGAGTGATAGTGCAAAAAGGGCACCTGCATAATTTTGACACTTTCTAACGTCAAATCGACAGGTGTCTTAGTGTCACTTAAAATATTAGTGCTTATAATGACGTTTTTTCAATAAAATCATTTTTCACGGTTTTAGAGTTGTGTCGCTTTTGTATTTAATGGACGATATACTACACATTCAAATTCGGATGACGAGTTATTTTGATAGCTTCCCGTATTTTCCATGGCACGATGAAATTTGCTCTTGCAAGTACGATTACCGTATCAAAAGTTCAAAACATGTCTAGCAATTATCGACTTAAATTACGTGAGTAACCCGTTTGATAAATATTTAAATATGTTTGAGCCTCACGTTAGTTATAATTCTAAAATCTAATGCGGGCGATGAATTAAACCAGGTATGGAATTAATTAGAGTAATCATGGATAACGAGTTTTTAAACGGTTTTTATTAACTTCACCGCGTATCAACTGTCGTCGATGCTTCAAATCTTGTGATCGATTTTTCGACCACTTCTACTGCACCGAAATCAATAAAATTTGGAACTCTTATCTAGTCCCCATGACAATGCAATATTATAATATTTGTATCCTTGTATCCTCAAAGCCTGATGCTGCAGACGTACTGCTTACCTTAACCAAGAGTGTTAGACACGTGAAAACGAAAGTATAGTATGTTTGGCATAATCAAATACTAACAGCCTGATCTTGACTTCCAATTCCTCACTCCTGATGCTGCAGTACTGCCCACAATAATCGCAAGGGTTATCTTTTATCGATATCTTGATTTTAAAGAAGTTCTTTAGATATGAAGTATACGCAGAAACATGCCAATTAAATACTAACGTCCAACTCCTCAAATCAGAAACTCCAGGTTACTGCCTGCCACAACCGCTAGGTTTAGCGATATGTAGATTTTGAAGTACTGCTTTAGATATTTGGTAGAAACATATGGAATCAATTATAATGATCATCATCATATCAGCTGAAAGACGTTCACTGGTGAATATAGGCCTCCCCCAAAGATTGCCACAAGGACCGGCCCTGTGCCACCCGTATCCAGCGACCTTCACCAGGTCATGAGTCCTCCTTGTGGGGGTAGGCCACCCACGCTGCGCCTTCCGGTACGTGACCGCCACTCGAGAACCTTACCGCCCCAACGGCCATCAGTTCCACGCCCGACGAGCCCCGCCCACTTCAGTTTAGCGATTCGAAGAGCTATATCGGTTGCGTTGGTTCTGCTGCGGATGATCACATTTCTAATCCGATCTCGCAGAGAAACTCTTAGCATAGGCTTCTCCATTGCCCTTTGGGTGACTTTGAGCCTTCTTATGAGGCCCATTGTAAGCGACCACGGTTTAGTACCGTATGTCATTACTGCGTCCCTCCGGCTGATAGACTCATAGGGTCACGGCTGATAGGGTGACAGCGTGAGTGGATCGCATAGGGCGAGCCGTCGGGCTTACGGCCCTACAGCTGATAGAGTGACAGCGTGAGTGATACTCGTAGGGAAAGCCGTCGGGCCTGCGGCCCTCCATCTGATAGAGTGACAGCGTGAGTGGATTGCGTAGGGCGAGCCGTCATGCCTGCGGCCCTCCGGCTGATAGACGCACAGTGTGAGTGGTTCGCGTAGAGCGAGCCTCCGGGCTTGCGGTCCTCCAGCTGATAGAGTGACAGCGTGAGTGATTCGTGTAGGCCGATCCGCCGGGCCTACGGCCCTCCAGCTGATAGAGTGACAGCGTGAGTGGATCGCGTAGGGAGAGCCGTCGGGTCTGCGGTCCTCCAGCTGATAGAGTGACAGCGTGAGTGATTCTCGTAGGGTGAGCCGTCGGGCCTGCGGCCTTCCAGCTGATAGAGTGACACCGTGAGTGGGTCTCGTAGGGCGAGCCGTCAGGCCTATGGCCCTCCGGCTGATAGACTCACAGCGTGAGTGGTTCGCATAGAGCGGGCCGTCGGGCTTGCGGCCCTCCAGCTGATAAGAGTGACAGCGTGAGTGATTCGCGTAGGGCAAGCCGTCGGGCCCGCGGCCCTCCAGTTGATAGAGTGACAGCGTGAGTCAATCGCGTAGGGCGAGCCGTCGGGCCTGCGGTCCTCCAGCTGATAGAGTGACAGCGTGAGTGGATCGCGTAGGGAGAGCCGTCGGGCCTGCGGTCCTCCAGCTGATAGAGTGACAGTGTGAGTGATACTCGTAGGGAAAGCCGTCGGGCCCGCGGCCCTCCAGTTGATAGAGTGACAGCGTGAGTGAATCGCGTAGGGCGATTTGTCGGGCCTGCGGCCCTCCGTCTGATAGACTCACAGCGTGAGTGGTTTGAGTAGGGCGGGCCGTCGGGCTTGCGGCCCTCCAGCTGATAGAGTGACAGCGTGAGTGGATCGCTTAGGGCGAGTCGTCGGACCTACGGCCCTTCGGCTGATAGACTCACAGCGTGAGTGGTTCGCGTAGAGCGGGCCGTCGGGTTTCCGGCCCTCCAGCTGATAGAGTGACAGCGTGAGTGATTCGCGTAGGGTAAGGCGTCGGGCCCGCGGCCCTCCAGCTGATAGAGTGACAGCGTAAAAGAATCGCGTAGGGCGATCTGTCGGGCCTGCGGCCCTCCATCTGATAGAGTGACAGCGAGAGTGGATCGCATAAGGAGAGCCGTCGGGCCTGCGGCCCTCCGCTGAGGGAGTGCCGTTGGACCTGCAGTCATCCGGTTGATAAAACTGAGAGTATGAGTATTCGACTCGAAATTCGACTTGTATAATGTGTACAATATAAAAATTTTAACTTAATTTTCTAAATAAACCAAATTAATTGATATATTCCTTATTGTCAGGTCTCTGTTATCTAAGGTACGAATAAAACTTATTGTATGAATAAAACGTCCATTTGAGACACTTCGGGCATTCAAGCTTACATTAACCACGCCCAGCCTTTGGTTTTCATTCGTCGATCAAGATATTTAATAACATTTTTTTAGTGTCGGATTTCTAAAAATATCTATTCAGCAGGGATTCGCCTCCCGTTACACATAAAATAATGTCCATTACGTTTACATCATGTGTCGTGATACTCGTGATTCGTAATGATAGCGCGAGAGTATAAGCGCTACTTAGCATGCATAATTTGTATTACATAATATTATAAACATCTTTGATCTAGAATAAGTAGGTATAGTATCGGAAATTATCTTAACAATTGCACTAAAAACTTGAAAATAAAATAAATAAAAAAAGTTTTAATTTAAACGGTTTTTATCGCACCAAAAACTAGAAAATAAAAATTTATTGTATCTAACCGTAGATGCTACTTTCTGTAGATTACTCACGTGAAACTATTCTCACTGTAGTCTTTCCAAGTCGGATGCTGAAAGCCACGTTTAGCCGCTATGTCAGTGGGTTAAGCGTTAATCGGAAACTTTTACCAAACTAAAATAAAAACGTGGGGCGTTATTATAAAGAAACGTACAAGTTCAAAATAAAAAAGTTGTAGCTTTAATTTTGCAATTAATCATCCATCTGTTCCATCACTTCTACAGAGGTGAATAGCTTTTATCAAGACCAGAACAAAACTTGTCTTGATTTCTATGTGTGTTCTTAAATAACTATAGTGACTTAATCACAATTGCGTACGCCCCACGTTTTTATTTTAGTTTGGTAAAAGTTTCCGATTGACGCTTAACCCACTGACATAGCGGCTAAACGTGGCTTTCAGCATCCGACTTGGAAAGACTACAGTGAGAATAGTTTCACGTGAGTAATCTACAGAAAGTAGCATCTACGGTTAGATACAATAAATTTTTATTTTCTAGTTTTTGGTGCAATAAAAACCGTTTAAATTAAAACTTTTTTTATTTATTTTATTTTAAGTTACACTTAATTATGACCCCACAGATTTTTCTTAAAGGTTTTCAGAACAGCAATGTACTCGTAGGTACGAACATAAAATTTGTTAATATTGTGTTGCTTCACAATATTATTTCGTACGGATAATTTATTATGAAGACCCGTTAAAAGCTTCGCCCGTGTAAGACTTGGGTGAATCAACTTTTTTCTAGTGACCTATGTATGTATGAAAATTTATTTATTTATTTATTTATCGTATGACAATTATATTACACTGTTGTACACCAATTATTATCTTATAATCTAAATTTACATCTCTCCAAGTAAGTCGCAGCTGACCTCGTAACATTTTTAAGGTCTTTTACCGGGCCTTCGAATTTTGTTAGTGGGCACTCCAAGACAATATGTCGCACAGTTTACTTCGGGAGTCCGCATTCACAACGCTTGTCATCACTCCAACCCCATTTTTCGTAAAGATCGGCACAGTGACCGATTCCCGTTCTGAGACGGTTTAGCATACACCAGACACGACGTGATTCACTGAACCCCGGCGCTCGAACCCGCGGGTTTAGCTCGAAGAGATCAGGCGGAACTTGTGCTTTCGACCACTTTTCGGACCATTCATCATTGACATTCCACTGGCATCGTGGCTGGCTAGCCTGCAGGGCCGGTGGGTTCCTCGACTATAATCTTGTGTGCCTGAAGGTAGCCAGATCTATGTGAATAGGCAGTTCTGGTCGTTTGTAGGTTTTTTCTACCTCTCTGAGTAGATGTTGTTTACGACGGAGGTGGGGAGGTGCGATGCCGCTAAGAGCCGGGAGCCAATGCACTGGGGTGGGTTTCATACATCCAGTGATGATGCGCATCGTGGCATTTAATTGTGTATCAATCATTTTTATGTGGGCGCTGTTGAGCCATGTGGAAGCACAGTATTCCGCAGTAGGGTACACGAGCGGCAAAGCGGATGTTCGAAGGCAGCTAGCAGAGGCCCCCCATGTTGTCCCTGTTAGCTTATGTAGAATATTATTTCTGGTCCTCAGTTTAGCTGCGGTATTATTAAGGTGAAGGTTGTAGGTTAGACTGCGGTCCAGAGTAACACCTAAATATTTCGGGGACGGGTTATGTTGAGCACAGAGCCTTTGAAGATGTTGAGTGTCTTACTGGCTAGCTGGTTATTTAGATGAAAGTAACACACTTCAGTATTTGCAGCATTAGGACAAAGACGCCAGTGGCTAAAGTACTCGTCCATGGTAGCTAGGTCCTGCTGCAACCGGTTTTCAGAGGCGCTGATATCGCGGTCCTGTGTGACTAGGCTAGATCATCAGCGTAAGCGAATTACCTGGATTGCGTCTCCGGCATGTTAGTACGGTCAAATCGTACATTAAACTCGCAAAACATGTAGTATAGCTGCATTTTTGGTATGTTATTTAGACACCATAGGGCAGTATAAAACCACATTTTGCAAGCAAAAAAAAGTTGTGCTAGCTGCGTTATACGTAAAAAACTGTGAAATTTACTGTCTATTTTTAGTTTCTGATTTTTATAAAAAAAGCCAATGGACGTTTTCACAAACCGTTGTTGAAATCACCTTGTTATTTAATTTGAACAAGTTTGGGCTTGTTCTACTCAGGATCACGAGCTCTTTCAAACCCAATAGGAGAAAAAAAATGTCCCAAAATGTTTTTCCATTACGATACCATTTTTTCATAGATGTTCAAAGGCAGTAGCGTAATGGAAGGAATAAAAACTGTATGAAAATTATGGGACATATTTTTACTCCTATTAGAATCGAAAGAGCTCGTGATGCTGAGTAGAACAAGCCCAAACTTGTCTGAATTAAGTAACAAGGTGATTTCAACAACGGTTTGTGAAAACGCCCCCCTTACGTTTTTTGACAATATGTATCAGGTAACGTTTAAAGATCAATGAATTTGTAACAAGATGAGATAACATGCATTACCGTAGGTCTTATAGTTTCAGAGATTCGAGACTTCAAATAGTACCCTGTTTTGTAAACTAGATAAAATGTTGAGTTTTGCTAACGTTTTTGGTTTAATATCGCCTTACGTAATTATGCTACGAAAAACATGAAATAATTATCTTCTAGCGCAATTAATATTCTTTCATTTAAAGGGTAAAATCAGGTCAGTCAACGTTGTAATTGAAACTAAAAACGCGAAATTCTAAAAGCAGGAGGTCCGCTATCTAAGTTTTTCATACAAATGGCAAGTCGTGTTGCAAAGCTGCAATTCTTGTATAATATATAGGCTCTATAGGGATGTACGAAAATGCATATTACAAGAAAAAAAAAAAGGATTTAGGTATAGGACGTAAAAAACTGAAAAAAAATCGGACTTTTTTTAGTTTTTGACGTTTAACTAAAAAACTATAACTTTTTGATACTAATTGCTATAAAACTAGGAAAGAATATTAAATTTGACAGGATTTGAGCTACCTTGCATTACTCTAAATTATATAGATTTAGAGATACGACATTTCAAAATGTGCCCTTCATTAAGTTAAGAAAATAAATGCATGTTTTGATGCCTCGTATACCCCCAACTATAAGACTTACAGTAATTGTTATCGGCTCAATTTGTTCCAAATTTGATGTAGTTATTATCTATAATTACTTTTTTTTCTTAGCGCGAACGTTTTGCCAATATTTAGTGAATAGCTTTAACGTAACCTAAAATTTGTTTATGTTTGGATAAAAGGGCACTTTATGAAATGTCGTATCTCAAAATGTATATAACTTACGGTGATGCAACGTAGCTCAAATCCTTTCAAATTTAATGTTCTTTCTTAGTTTTATAGCAATCAGTATCAAAAAGATAATAGATTTTTAGTTAAACGTCAAAAACAAAAAGAGTGCGAATTTTTTTCCGTTTTTTACGTCCTATGCCCAAATTATTTTTTGTTTTTCTTTTAGTATGCATTTTCGTATATATCTATAAGGCCTTTATAATATACCAAAATTGCAGCTTTGCAATTCGACTTACGATTTGTATGAAAAACTTAGATAGCGGGCCTCCTGCCTTTTGAATTTCGGGTTTATACTTTCAACTACAAAGTTCACTGACCTAATTTTACTCTTAAATTAAAGGATATTAACTGCGCTATAAGGTCATTATTGCATGTTTTTCGTAGCATAATTAGGTGAGGCGATATTAAGCCGAAAACGTTAGCAAAACACAAAATTTTATCTAGTTCACAAAAAGGGATACTTTTTAAAGTCTCGAATCTCTGAAACTATAAGACCTACGGTAATGCATGTTATCTCAACTTGTTGGAAATTTATTAGTCTTTAAACGTTTATGTATATATGATATCAAAAAACGTAAGGTTTTTTAAATAAAACTCAGAAACTAAAAAATGACCGTAAATTTCGCAGTTTTTCACTTACTACCCAGCTAGCAAAACTTTTTTTTGCTTGCAAAATATGGTTTTATACTATCCTATGGTGTCTAAACAACATACCAAAAATGCAGCGATACTACTTGATTTGCGAGTTTAGGGTAAAATTATGTACGATTTGACCGTACTATGTGTGAAAATGACAAATACGAACGGAACGTCGCGTTACTTACCTTATTATGGTCACGTGACTTATCGCTTATCGTATACGATTGCAGAATGGCACCTAGGCTAGGTCTGCAAGTGTAATCTCGGCCTAAAGGCAGCCATGTTTGATTTTATAGAGAAAGTAATTCGGCGGGCAATATTCACGATAGTGGTTCTTGAAACAGTCGTTATTGTTGGGGGCATTTAGACGCATTTGCCGTGTGGTGACGGCAGTAAGAATACATTTGTCACCACCCCAACTCCTCCTGCGGGTGTCGTAAGAGTCGACTAAGGGATTGAAGTGTCACTGACCATTCTACAAGATTGATGATGGGCAGCAGCGTCATCATAGTGGACACATTGCTGCGATCGTCAATCCGCTTGCCCAGCGTGGCGATTATGGGCATTTGCCTCCTAATGCGTCTATACGCCGTAATCTAAAGTAATCCGGCGGGCAATATTCACGAGAGTGGTTCTTGAAACAGCCGTTATTGTTGGGGGCATTTAGACGCATGCAAACGGCTGAGTATTAGTACAGAGGATCGAACTTCGAGGGCTTGGGCTCTTAACACCGGCTACGGCACAGGCGCCAGCGATAGCGATTTAAGTAAATTTACAAATAGCGAAGTGTTAACATTGACAATTGAGCTTCAAGGCCTTGGGTCGGTGATCTATTAACGTGGTCACGGCACAGGCGCCAGCGATAGCGATTTAAGTTAATTTACAAAATAAATAGCGAAGTGTTAGCATTGAGAATTGAGCTTCAAGGCCTTGGGTCGGTGATCTATTAACGTGGTCATGGCACAGGCGCCAGCGATAGCGATTTAAGTTAATTTACAAAAAGCGAAGTGTTAGCATTGAGAATTGAGCTACAAGGCCTTGAGTCGGTGATCTATTAACGTGGTCACGGCACAGGCGCCAGCGATAGCGATTTAAGTTAATTTACAAAGCGAAGTGTTAAGGTGCATTCAGACCAAAAGAGCATTCGCTGTTCTATCCCCCGCTCTACGAAATCAACGAATCACGTTTTGTGTAACGATCGAATTTCGTAGAGTGGGGGGCTAGAATAGCGAATGTTCGTTTGGTCTGAATGCACCTTTAGCATTAAGAATTGAGCTTCGACTTTCAAAGGCTTGAGCCAGTAAGCTCTTAATGCGGTCACGGCACGGGCGCCAGCGAGAGCGATTTAGAATAATTTACTAATGGCGAAGTATTAGTGTAATACCTTTACGTATATAAAGGTGCATTCAGACCAAGCGAGCATTCGCTATTCTATCCCCCACTCTACGAAATTCAATCGTTACACAAAACGTGATTCGTTGATTTCGTAGTGGGGGATAAAATAGCGAATGCTCGTTTGGTCTGAATGCACCTTTACTGTGTATATTTGTTATTTTATTGTTATTATGGTGTGCAAAAAAGAGTATTGTATTGTTTTAGCGTAGAGAATTGAGCTTCGAGGGCTTGGGCTGGTGAGCTCTTAACGCGGCCACGACACAGGCGCCAGCGATAGCGATTTAAGTTAATTTACAAACAGTGACGTATTTAATTGAATATGTAATAGAGAATTGAGCTTCAAGGACTGAGCCGGTGAGCTTTTAATGCGGCCACGACAGAGGCGCCAGGGATTAGCGATATATTGTTTACAAAAGAATGGACAGCACAGAAAAGAGACCCTGCTCCAGGGGTTGCTGCGGGGCTGTGGCGGCTGCTGCTGATCAATAATACAACTGTAATGTAACTGTAATTTCCCGGTCCGTAAACGATGACCTAGCACTGTATGTTATAGGAATAATTCGACTTAGCGCAAAAAAAAAAATCTGGCTAGAGCATGGGTCAATTAAAGCATGATACAGCAGATTGTGGCTCGCGCCGCGCGCATCCGGGACATTCACAGGATGCATATGTACTCCTGCGCAAGTGTGCTAATGGATGCGTGCGCCCGTCCAGGGTGCTTACCATGAGCTGCCGTCGCGTTATTAACGCAGTCTTACTTTCTATCCATACCGACTACGAGTATAAGCGTATTGATGTGAACGAGCCGGATATCAGGACGCTTAGCCAAGTTGCCAATCGCTAACGCTTAATCTAACTTAATATAGCTAACTGTCTTTATCGCACTAATATGAAAGAGTGACAGAGAGGGAAAACTACGATACGCTACTAAGCGTTAGAGATAGGCAACTTGTCTAAGCACCCTGGACGCTTAGCCAAGTTGCCAATCGCTAACGCTTAATCGTCAATCGTAAAGGAAAGATAGCTAACTGTCTTTGTCGCACTAATATGAAAGAGTGATAGAGAGGGAAAACTATGATACGCTACTAAGCGCTAGCGAATGGCAACTTGGCTAAGCATCCAGTTCATAGCACGGCTACAATATTAAATATCTTAGGGTACATTTTCTTCAATTACCGCGTTGATTACTCATGCATGTATAATTTACAGGGCGACCCGCTCGCAGACCAGGGGCCCGTTTCTCGAAAGCTTGTAACTTGTAATACAAGTGGAAGTCTCTTTGTAACACTATTAAATAGATAAGGACTTCCGCTTGTATTACAAGTTACAAGCTTTCAAGAAATAGGCCCCAGCACGAATCCTGTAAAATGTTACGATACGTCGAGATGTAGTGAAATTTAATTAATATACGCGATATAATCCGTTTGAATAGTTTTTTTCATCTTGGGGCATCTTACACAAATCGACCTTGCCCCACGGTAAGCTTGTCATGTAGGTACCAATACCAAGTGACAATATATACAATATATAGATACATATAGACACAAATACATAGACAGCCTCGACCAAGGAACAAATATTTGTGATAAATGAATACACAAATAACGCCCTCGTCGGGATATGAACCCGGAACCGAAAGCTTCGTAGGCAGGGTCACTACCAACTAGGCTACAAAGGCTGAAACATGATGAATTTATGATTTTTCGATGTTTTCTTTAAGACTACGAATGCAATGCCTCGCTTAGGGTTGCCAACAATTTGTTTAGAGATTTATGTATTTTCCAAAAAACACGTTTAAAAATATAGTACATTACATTATCAGCCTATGATAGTCCACTGCAGGACGTAGGCCTCTCCTATTAACTATGCGTAGAGACACATTAGGAGGTAAAAGCCCATAATCGCCACGCTGGGCACGCGGATTGGCGATCGCAGTAATGTGGCCACTATGATGACGCTGCTGCCCATCATCAATCTTTTATCAAATAATGGCCAGTGACACTTCAATCCCTTAGGAAGCCGCACGCCATACTAAATTGCCTTTCAAAAACAGTCCTGAATTTTAGTTGACCAAGTGTCACCCCTCCTTCAATGCATCACGGTAAGTAATGAATTTAAATATCAACCTATCAATTTAAACCATTTAAAAATAGTTGTGATTGGTCCATCAAAGTTTTGATTGACCATATTATATAAACATTTGTCAAAGATGTTGCGCCAAAATATGCGCGATGTTAAAAAAAGCGCTATATCCTGCCCATCTTGGCACAATTGAACAATTGTTTTTGGGGGCATTTTTGAGCTAGTATGTGACGTCCATGTTATATATGGTCGCAGAGTACAATACTATACATATAATACAGTAAGGTTGGCAACCCTAGTCTCACTGCAAAGTCCAAACGTTAGAGATCATTGTGAAAGCATAATTAAGAATAAGTCTGGTTTCGTAAATATCAATGTTTTGATGAAATTAAGGAACGTAGACAGATCGTCGCTCCCTGCAGACTCTAAAGACGTTCTAACTCCTTAAAGCACTGCATAAAACCAAAAACTTGGTGCCTATTTGTATCCTGCAGATCTAAATCCAGGCCAGATCCAGTTCTTTCATTAGGCCGGGACGTAATGCGATTACCAGACAAACTGCGGCTTGGGAAGACATATCGCGTCGCTGGGATGGTTGCCGATATCGTAGCGGTGTGGTTTTTCTGAGGAACGAGACAGTGAAACGAGGAACGGCAGGTTAAAAAAAATGTTGCCTCTTTCAAACAAAATGTCGTTATCGTTCGGTCACAATGTATGAAAAAAAAAAACATTTTTTTTTAGATTTCGTGATTGGCAAAAGTTGTTCAGTATAGCCTACTAAATCACCCCGTTCAAGGTTTTTAGTGGGTGGTTTAACAGTTGTAGGTATAATGTTTTGTCGCTATATTCTCATTCCACGCTCTAACCCCCGACCTCCGACGATGGATGCCCGTCCTGCCGGGTTCCCTCTATCTGGCATTTTTTTTGTCCGAAACGCTTAGGACATAACGGACTTGGCTTAATCTATTTTGGCATAATCTGAATGAGGCGGAAACATCACTTGGCATAAATAACAATATTTCGAACATTATTTTGCCCGAAACTATCTTGGCATATTATTATTTACGCCGAGTGTTAAAAGACATAAATTACATTTGCATATTTTTTGCATATAGCCATGACATGATCGAAACTTACTTTGCATACATTTTTCATCAGGCAGAATTTGTTGTGAGGGTGAAAATTTCTGCAGTGAGCAAGAGAAGCAAGCGATCAAAACCTTCGGGGCAGATCCGACTCAGGTAGGTTAGGTTATTTTTTTTTAGCAACCTAGAAAGTACTCAGCTCAGTAACACAGTATTGAGTGTGTGAGTTATTGAGAGGTTGTAATTATTCCTTCTCTGTTATGCTGAAACGAACTATGAAGATACTTTTTAGGCACATCCAGATTATGCCTCATCATAAACAGGAGCATCGAAATTATGATCATATAATATTCGAACAACTCGAAATCTGCCACAACGAAATATGCTAAAGTTGAGTCTGCCACAGCAGTTTCTGCACAAAGCCCATTGTGACTACATAGTTTATGCCATATAGAATTATTCATTAAAGAATTATGCCGCGACAGGGTGAACCGTTTTGTCGCTATATTCTCGTTCCTCGCTCGAACTCCCGACCCCCGACGATGGATGCCCGTCCCGCCACCAGATATGCTTCACGAATGGCGGGATTACGTTTGTTTATTCTACAGTTTTGTGCACTGCCAACTCTAACCTCGATTTCTCCCTGTCTCAGTAGTTTGAAGAATATCTTGCTGAAGTTTGCGGGATACTCCATTCCATCTTTATTATTGGAATTTAGGAGCTTGAGTAGTTTAACCCCATTCATAAACGTTTCCTAACTTAGAAAATCGCAAAGTATTGTTTTCATTTTCGGTCTGATAGACAGTTTTTTCTTGAGTGTTGAAAGGTCAGATGGCTGTCGCTTTTGTGAAAACTAGCGCCGTCGCTAAATGAAAATAATTTAATGTGGTTAATCCATTAGAAATATGTATCAATGAACTTTGAATGAACGAAGAAATGAATGAATGGTCAGTAAATATTTGTACCACCTGAAACTAATCCGAAATAACCGAATTTATATTGTATTTTTTCTAAATAAGGTATCAACATCCCCATCACAAAAACAAACAGCTGTTCTGGCGATCAATCATTCACCTACGTTTTAGTAAGAGAAATGCTAACGGCCACTTTTTTCGCGGCTCGGACGGACGTTGGTCCAGCAGGTACTAAAATTTCATCATTGTATATTGTATAAGCTACGGATTAACCCCATTTTAGATAGATTTAAATAG
>JALPQI010013405.1:0-42315 GCA_025490895.1 Thaumatotibia leucotreta | reverse complement strand
TCATCCCTGTACGCCAGCTGAGGGAACCTCTGCATGTATACTTTTGTGGTTAGTGCCTTCCCTAACTTTTCCTTTATAACGGCCTGTGACACTGAGTGTTGGACTCCTAAGAACATCTCTAGGGCATAGCCTGTGGAAAAGTTTGTATGATTCAGCTGGGTGCAGGCTAAGAATATTTCGACGAAAATAGACATATATTGCAGTATATTATAAGACATATTTTGCTATTGAGTTACAGCAAGAAGGCATCTAAAACAAGTACCTATTATATAAGTACAAATACGTCAAGCCTTGAAAGTACCTTGTAAGTGTAACTTGATAGCTTTAATAAGATACTGGTATTTAGGCCGAAACTAGCGCACATAAGGTAATAAGAAGGAGATATTTAGCTAGTTTAGAATTCACTTCGTATTATGACCAGTATAATTTACCACGACCGTAAACGTCAGCGTTTGAGTAACTTACGTTGACTGTATCTTAGCATATTGCGAGTGAAATACATACATAAATTATGGGCATTTACCTCCTAATGCGTCTATACGCAAAGTTAATAGGAGAGGCCTACGTCCAGCAGTGGACTAATATAGGCTGATGATGATGATGATGATGACATACATAAATTGACTTGCGAAGATACTATAATCTCTAGGACCATCAGCAAATTCATGATGACAGTACTATTGAATATATGTATAGGTACATTATTAAGATACTTATTTCTATACGGACAAATAACAGCCAATAAAAGATTAGGGGGAATATTCAAGACACTATTTTTAAAAAGCTTAAGGAACTTTCAGATTCTTTTCAACAACCAACCGCCTGTGCGGCTAGCATATCTCGTGATTCTCATGCAGCAACTCGCCGCTACCCGTCTCTGTTAGATTTTATTAATTAAAAAGAGACGTAGCTGCGAGTTGCTGCAAAACCGCCAAGTGGCATAAATGTAGGTATCAGGAGGGCTGACCCGATATAAGGAACAAACCACGAAAAATAGATAAGTTACGCGAAGTACTCAATAGCAAAATAAATGTTGAGTTAACGCAAAACTAGATAATTATAAAATTTTTTATGATCTGAGCTGCAGAACAAAAAATTAGAAAAAAGAATAAAATTCAGCAGATTTACAAGAGCGAAAAAACCTGTTAATCGAAGATAAAATACCTGGTGTCTTTCCGCCATACTTATCGTCCGGTTCTCTCGGGCCGGGTCTAGTGATCAGAGGAAACAAGAGATTCGTCCTCCAACTGAGTCTTATGGGGTTATCGACCATTGGCGTCCTCATAGTGGCGGGGAACCGCATTGTAATCACGACGTGATCGGGCCACTTAGTGGCGTCTGAAACAGTTTGATGAAGCAGTAGTACCTACCATGAGTTCGCAAGCTTGTAAAGCAATTTCTCACGCTCGCACTGGTGAATTCACACGTGAGTATGACAGGGAGGTAACACGTCGCTCGTGGTAGCGCGGTAGCCTTATATTTGACAGTCAATTAAGTGTCTATTTTAAGGTATGTTTAATACGTAACGATTATGGGCATTTACCTCCTAATGCGTTTATACGCATAGTTAATAGGAGAGGCCTACGTCCAGCAGTGGACTATCATAGGCTGATGATGATGAATACGTAACTGCCAAACAATGAACGGTTCGAGTGATAGTAAGCAATTGCCGCCGTTTACAGATGCTAACAATATCTCTCAGGGGTATCAAAACACGTGCACTTTGTAAATTGTTTAGAAAACTAGGCACATGTTTCTCATTAAGAATTTAGATCCGCCAATGTCCAACACAGCCCCAATAGGACGGATTTTTATTTTGTTGTAGTTTTTTTTAATTTTCCAAATTTGGTTTTTTTCATATTTTTTCTACTCAGAATCGCGAGCGCTTTCGATCCTCATTAGCAGAAAAAAGTGTCCCATTCCATACATTTTTTTGTCTTCCACTGAGTTACAGTCGAAGAAACTGTATGAAAAATCAATGGATTTTTTGGGACACTTTTTTATTTCTATCAGGATCGAAAGAGCTCGTGATTGAAAAAATGTAAAAAAAAGTCCAAATTTGGAAAATTTAAAAATACGACAACAAAATAAAAATTCGCCCAAAAATCGAAATTTGCATAATCATTGCAATAAAGTTGACAGCAGGGTGTCGAAAATTGGGTTTTAAGGCTGGGCCACACCAAACGCGTATGCACCACGTGCACGTGCGCGTGACGTACAAGCGGGTGTGCCATCTACTATTACTTTTCCGACACTACAACGCAAACGCATCCGGTCTAGCCCAGCCTTAAATGTTAATGAGGAATGGGAAAATTGTAGGAATTCCTCCACCTCTACAAAAAAGATTTCAAGTTTAATTTACTTACTGGCCATATTGTCTTCAAATTGTACTCCAACAAGAATGGTCTTCATAACATTGGGCTGAGTAAGAGCTATTTCCATACTTTTAGCATCCTTAAATCCTTTTGGTTCTGGCAGAATTTTGGGGTCAAACAAAAGTGCAAGTAGCCCACTGAGGTTCTCCATTGCTACAAGTTCTAGAGCATCTTTTAAGGCTTTTCTAGGTAATGCACCTTCAGGGGAAAATGCTAATGTGCCTTGTTGTTTTACTGTTGTGATGTTACCACTGCATGAGAAAACATTTTTTCAACATATTTAGAAAATAAAGTTATGATATGAATGCTTCAAAGGTGTAGATACAAAAAAAATTGAGTTAGGAGGGTAAATTTTTAAAAGTTAAAATTTAATTTTCTTGTGTATTGTGTATATTCAAGTTACCCTAAGGAAAAATGGAAGGTGTATTTTTAGCTTAAATCCATTACCTAATTACAAAGTTTACAACCAGTGTTGTATTTAATGTGTATAAATGTAATGTTGTATAATGTGTAAGTGCTATACACAATAATAGGTCTTCATTCAATGTAAATAAATAATACCAAGATTACAATCTATAATATCTATTTATTTGTAAGATCTTTGTAAACCCAAAACCATGCAATAAAAAATATTTGATTTGATTTGATTTGAATAATAAAATATTGTATGATGATTTACATTTAATATTTGTAAGTTAGTATGCCAATAAAGTGCATTTAAATTATGTACTAGGTATGGTTTTGCACATAGAAGCCCTTTGTTAGATAGTCAACAATTATTTTGTTTTATTGGTAATAAAAACAATTTTACTATGTAAAAAAATAGGTATGTGAAGTTTAGTTTGATGTTTAAAATGAACCTGTTTTAAACATATAATAAAACATATTCAAAATGAAATAATGTCCATTATTTAAAGTATTTTGCTTGGTACACTTACATGTCTCTTCCACTGGCATTATAGTACATTGGTTGGAACGGTGGGTAAGGACTTTCTGGCTTTGCTTTTGGATCCACAAGACATCTTATTAAAATTAAAAATAGTGAAAATATTACAGGTGAAGCAATTTCAAACAAAGTTTGATACTTATGTCTTTTCTGTAGAAGGAAATTCTTCCATACCAAAAGTTTCAATTTTTGAATAGCCCCCATTGCATTGACAGTGCCTTAAATAAAATAAAAATCATTAGCTAGGAATTGCATTTCAAATAATGGAAAATCTAATAAGATTCCAGTAAGTATAGGTAATTGATGAGATAAACAATACAATTTGGTTTCACAATAAAGTTGTGCTTACCTATCCGCATATGATTCACAAAAAAATATAATAATTGACTAGGAAATTGTTGGTAATGATAAGCTGTTCAAATTATATTTATTTTAGTATCCTAATAATTTGGATAAGAAATATTTCATCATACCTCAGTAATAAAGGCCAACATCTAATAACTTATACTGTATCAACTTACCTTTTAAATAAATAAATAGAGATTCATAATGAGATATACAATTATGCTGCTTTTTATGTGAGAAAACTCATAATCAGCGGAAAAAACATTATGTAAACTTTAAAGCACGCGCTCAACCATCGCAACTGCACAATAATGCCACAAACCGCACTACCGCTTCGCACTTACGGACTAACTAATCTAACATAATAATTGTACTCAGTTTAATATTTTCCTTTTCATGTTCCACTTCTACCACTCCCATGACATCATTGACTTGACATAACGCATTCATACTGTCATGTCACAAAATGACACTGACAGTTATAGTGACGATGTTGCTGACATCCATTAGAGTAAAATCGTGCTTTAGCAGCAAAAAAAAGCTTTAGGATCAATTTTACGCAACTATCTCTGTCACTCTAAGTGAGGCATAACTGGAATGACTGAAATGTATACATTTGATTATTTAATGTTTGTATAATAGCCCCGTTTCCGGTGCTGCCAGATGATCGCAAAAGTTAAATTTTTGCGATTTTTAGGAAATTCGGGTTAATACAAATATGACCACGTATAAATTGGTGAAATATAAATTGGTAACTTTCTACCTACATTATAGTAAAAATAAACATTCAACTTATATTTCTCGAACTATACCTGCCTTTCGGTCCTAAAGGTACCTAGCTCGTTTATACTTTTCAACCCAGCTTCCCCACATACCTTACTAAGAGATTTAGGTATTTAGCTGAAGAAAGCGGTCACCGTTTACGTTCGAGTACCAATATTACGTTAGCTATACCTTCTAATAAGACCCGTGATTACTCTAAGTCTTTGACGGTGTACGCTGTGAAGCTGTGGAACCAGCTGCCCCTGTCACTTAGGCAATCCCAGTCTGTAGCATCACTCCAGGTTAATTTGAAGAAGATTTGGCTGTCCAATGTAGTTTGATTTGGTTACAATTATATATACACTTATATTACGTATTTATCTTTTAGAATTTTATTATATTTATTTATGGTATATAATTAGTATAGATGATTTTTTTTCTTTCTCATAATACTTGTGGTATGTTTGTCTATCCTATTATTTTACTCTCCACCTCAATTACTCTAAGGTTAGCTGGAAGAGTTAGCTTTTTCATGATTTGTCGAATTTTATTTTATGTAAGTGCTTACTACTACTGCTACTACTACAAACTGTCGTAACTTTTTGAGTATATATGTAGGCCGATTTTTTTGGAAGTCTATACTTAGGTACTATAGTTGCCGATTTCTAATAATGAAATTTTGACCTTATCAATATGAGGGTAAGACTCGCCATTTTTTTGACAGTCTTAACGTCATATAAGGTACACTTAACGTATATATAGAGTACACTCGCATAAAAGCCGAGAGTCCTTTATAACACCATCAGCGTTAAGTCGTGGGTAAAAATCGAGTACGCTGGCATTAAAGCCGAGTGTCCTATATAACACCATCAGTGCTGAGGCTTGAACTTTCTGACACTTATTTAAACGTCTAAAATGAATTTGTCAAATTTTTGTTGGAACAATATTGGTTACATACTCTAAGAGATGATATACTTTAAGCATTTTTTTTCAAATTATTTGGGTGTTATAAAGGCCTCTCGGCTTTTATGTGACTAAGTAATCTTATGTAATAAATGTGGCGAATATGTGTAATTTTGTATGAAATCAGGTGTATCTTTGAAAAATAAAATGAAAAAAGGAATTGTCAAAATGCTATAAATATAAAAAATAACAAACAAACTTGGAACTATTTTGTTATTTAACACATTAAAAACATCTAGACTGTAAAATGCTTGCGCAGTTAGCCATTTCCTTAATGTATTGTTGTTTTAAATAATTTTGAAAATTTAATGATGCTACAGGTTGTTTTTTTTTCATTTCCTATAAATTGGACCGGTTACTTGGGATATTAATAGAAGTTGCCTGGTATATCGGCTTTTGTTAATATCGAAAAAAATTTTTTTTCTTTCTCATAGATCATCATCATCATCAGCCTATAATAGTCCAGTGCTGGACGTAGCCCTCTCCTATTATCTATGCGTATAAACGCAATAGGAGGTAAATGTTCATAATCGGTACTCACGAGGCTCATTTCTAAACATCGTCAGTGTTCTAAACACACACGCGTCCGTCTATGCCACATAGTGTATTAAATTATGCTTACATTTGATTTTAATAGTTTTCCATGGAAGGATAGCCCGAGACAACTAAATCCATATTTCTTCATTATCTTCTTTCTTTACATCTTCGTTTCTTTAGGTGCTATTCTACTGTTTTTTCATTTCCTGAAATGGCTACACTGTCGTCCGGTTGTTAAGCCGCTATCAAACGGTGTGACGCAGCTTATACACGAAAGCACACGTGGGCGATTGGTGTGGTTGTGGTGGAGTCCGCACCAAGTCCGCACTACTAACAGCTAGAGCCAAAGTCAAAATATTCTGTATACAAGTTGAAGCTTACAATTGGCTTACATCGATAAGTGCTCTTCTCCGAATCAAGGTCACCGCACAGTGCGGTACAGTGCGGCACAGTGCGGTCGTGTGTAGCGGCTTTAAATATGCTTGCTCTAAAAATTGTAAATTTCATTCACTCATTCATAATTTTTCATTCGATCGAATCAAGATGGCGCTTATGTCAGTGACATATCTATTGCAATGCAATGTTTTATAATCAGATTCTTTTTATTACAGCCCTTTTTAAGTATAAATATAGAATAAAACTGTGATTATGTCTTCTAATAATCTATCATCTGTTCTAAAATCATGTTCGGAGAGTGAATTGATCAACGAAGTTGCGGATAATAACATGACACCAAAACAGGTGGAAGGATCCCGACTGAAGAGGACCTTTACGTTGCCTCGTAATCCCTTTGGTACATCTAAACCTGGTTCCAGTAAAAGTAAGAGCAATGATAACGACAATAAACAAGTTAGTGGCAGCTCTACAATTGCAGAATCCACCAAGGATGACAGTGTAATTGAGAGGAAGTTGTTTAGAAGGCCATCATGGAAGCGATTTTTGAACAAAATAGCGCAACACATGAGTACAGTAAATGTGTCCGGGGTGAGAAATTCTAATTAGTTTCCTAGTGAAATTGCACCAAATGTTAATAGCGAATTATCTCTTATTCTTTTACTTGTTATTTTGTTAACAGGTGAAATCAGCACCAGCAGTACTCAATGGTGAGAGAGTTCCATGTAGCGGTGACCCTCCATGGCCCCCAGGCTCTACTCCAGCTGCTACAGGCATCAAAAACCATGGCAACACTTGTTATATGAATGCTGTCTTGCAGTGCCTTTCTCATACTGATGTTATTGCTGAATATTTTGTGTTAGATCATTACAAGGTATTACATTTTGAATAGTAAATCAAATATAATTGGATTATCGGCACATTTCTACATCTTAGATTCTAATTGGAACTTTATACTAATAATAATGTTACAGTTCAGTGCTTGTTCAGCTTAAGCTCTACTGCTATAATCTACATATTGATATTGAGGGATGAAAAAAATGACCTGACTCATATTCATTGACCGATTGTCTACCTAAGTATTGATATGAAATTCTTTTACCTTTTCAATACTGCTGCCTCCCTAGGGAGCAAGTTTTGTATTGAAAGATCTATTATGATGCATGGGTACTGAAAGGTTAAATTAGTTATAGTTATCTACTTATATACCACTTATATAAAATAAATAAAATAAAATAAAAATAAAAAATACCACTTATAATGGAAGATAAATTCTCATCTCATGTAAAAATGATTTGTGTAATGTTTCACTAATAATTTCCAGGTAGACTTACAAAAAAGGAATAAAATAAACTCAAAAAAATATGGCACAAGGGGTGAAGTAACAGAACAACTGGCGACTCTTTTAAAAGCTCTATGGGCTTGTAGATACACACCTGATATGAGTACTGCATTCAAGGTGAGTTGTTGCATCATCCATTTAATGTCATTAAAACCTATTTTACTAATGAATGTGTATAGGCAAATGGTGAGTCATTGTAGTCAGTGTCAGTGTTTAATTCCCCATGGGATCCTAGTATTGTGCCAACCTTCAGTTTATTGGTTAACTTCCTATTTTTGTATAAGTTCCCGTCATGTTTTTTTAACTTTATTTACAATATAAATCCGACGACATCTGCCGAACCGCAACAAAGCAATGGATGCGATTAGCACATGACCGAGGAAAGTGGCGTATTAAAGAAGAGGCCTATACCCAGCAGTGGGTGGACACGGGCTGAATAGATAGATAGATAGATAGATGAGTAGAAGTAATTTGATAATGATAATCCATAAAGAAAAAATTCTGCAGTAACAGTAATCTATAGAAATATTTACCTATTATATGTAATAAAAATATCAATTGGATACTTGTATAATTTACACTCTTAGATGAGTAGAAGTAATTTGATAATGATAATCCATAAAGAAAAAATTCTGCAGTAACAGTAATCTATAGAAATATTTACTTATTACATGTAATAAAAATATCAATTGGATACTTGTATAATTTACACTCTTGACATGAATTTTTTTTTTTAAATATTTGCATATTAATTTATATTGAGATGTATCAAGTTTAACCCTCCGCATAAGATGAAAAATATTTATGTGACATTTCCATACATTTGGGTTCTGGTATACCCCACTTTGTACACCGAAGGTTAAGAATGTTTATTCCCAAAAGAGTATATTTTATAAACATTGCTTATATGAAGCAGGTACTACAATACTTTGATTTACTTTTTCTTGTATCAAATTCCATGGTTGTAACATTTATTCTTTAGCATACAATATTTCCAACTATCCATTTTTGTGACAGATATAATGATCTGTCATTCTCCAGGATACCTATCACTACAGATATTGTAGTATGATGAGTTGTTGATCAAGGTTTAAATAAAACTTACATGTCTTAATTAGTAGATTCTTTAATAAAGCAATGTTAGGCATAAATATGTATACAGATTTTCAACACATCAAGTGCATAAAGTAGTTTATACTTATAGTTATACCTTTGAGTGTACTGGTTTTATTTCATTCATTATTTAAATTTATAATTTAGGCTAATGACAGTACATTGAATAACGGTATTGGATTCAATTTAATCACTTTAAGAATATAAAATTTGCCAGAACAATGTGTCATTGTGCTTAATTATAATTACACTATCAGATAACAAACTGTTCTGCCAAATGAATATATTCCATGCACTACAATACATTTTCGAATTGTTGTTACTGTTGACATTATTGTATGCCTTGGTTACCCTCGTTTGCTATTATGTGAGTGGATTAGTAAAGACATTCCCCTTTGTTACTTGTCATAAAGGCACTTAGACAACTGCTTCATATAAGGGTACAAGCCAATAATTATATTATGGGATGTTTTTACTAAAACACTCACATATTTATGGTTTTTAAACATTCATTTTGTCTTTTGTCTAGTCTGTTGAACTATAAAAACTAACTACTATACTCTGTTTGGTTTGGTGTTTAAAAAAAGGTAAACAATCTTGCAGTATCTTTTTATTGAATATCAACTTTTCAGTCGTCTTTATAGAGGCATAGCCGCACGACTAATCGATGCCACTGGTGACCAGAGGGCTGGTCAATATTTCGCTCAGCGAATAAGCATTGCCATACAACGTGGCAATGCGGCCAGCCTTCTGGGCACACTGCCCATTGGCAGCGATTTGGGCGAGATTTTTTATTTGTAGGTTCTTTTATTTTATATGTATTTTTTTATATTATTGATTATGTTTTATAAGTAAAAAATTGTATATAATTTATGAACTCGACTGTAGTAGTGATCGATTCAAATAAAGATTCAAATAGACAAAAAAAACTTTTCAGTTCATAATTATGACATACCTCAAAAAATCTATGCCTAAAGTTACATGACTACAACAATATAACAACTTCAGTAGTGGTTTATGGAATTAATAACAAGGCCAAGTAGTTTTAATATGTGCTACTACTTAGTGTTACTAGATTTCAGACCATTTACATTTTGAAAATTGTTTATTTAACAGGGTGCAGTGGAAAGGCATGGCATGCAGTACCGAGGGAATAGCCAACATGATGCACAAGAGTTTCTTTTTTGGTTGTTAGATAAAGTTCATGAAGATTTAAACACTGCCACTAAAAAGAAATACAAAACTATTAAGGTACCTACTTTACATTATGTACTTATTTATAATACATAAATAAGCCTTTTAACCTTGAACCAAAGTACCTAATTGATAATTTTTTATATTGTTAGATTTATCACAAAAAGGAATTCCCCAAACATTACTTCTGTGTTTGCTAATATTTCCTTATATGTTTTTAAAAAGGTACATTGTAATACTGTCCTTCATATAGCATTATTCTTTGTACCTTCCAGAACACATGCGGGAAACCTGACGAGGTGGTCGCTGCAGAAACCTTAGCTAATCATGCGAGAAGAAATAGTTCATTTGTCCAGGCAGTATTTCAAGCTCAATATCGGTAATAATTTCAATTTTATAGCAAAAGCTAAGTAAAGGTAGGTAGTGTTATAAGTAGGTAGTATCGGAGGGAGGCTATAATAAATAGCACAGGAACATCTAGCACAAATCAATCTAGCCCCTAAATAAGATAAGACTTGTCTTATCAGTATATAATAATGGTTCCATAACCAAAATGGCAAAAACGGTACTTATCCTTATAGATTCGTGATGTCAGTCTGTCGCAGCCGATTTACTCGGAAACTATATGTATTACTGTAATCTAATTTGATAAGGATGTGTTGTATGAACCGTTTCAAAACTATGATAAATACTAAAAAAAATATTTTGTTTGGGACCCTCCTTAAGCGAATCGTTTTCGATATATCAGGTCTCAAAGACGTGAAAAATGTGCCATTCCCTTCTATTTTTTAAACTATGGGGTATACAATTGTAAAAAAATGGTGATGTATATTGTTAAACTCTTTCAACGATTTTTGATTTGATAAGTTAACTGTAATTTTTATATTTGCTGCTACGGAACTCTTTTTGCGAGAGTCTGACTCGCACTAGACCGGGTTTTTGACTGATCTACTAAACAACTTTCTGCCCTTAAAATACACGTTTTCTGCTGTAATCATATCTTTGTAAAGAAATCATACGTGAAAATAAAGTGACTGATGATGATGATTATATCATTGATTCAGATCAGTTTTGAGAAAAAAGTTTATTTGTCGATATCTGTTAGCAGATAAGACAAGTTAGCATGAATAGGCTATGATGATATTTGTAATAGATAAATAGGTACATAAAAAACATTCACTTTTGAGGAACAAAATATTTTTGTGGCCTCATAATACGATACACATTCCATATTGTGAAAACTATCACCACTGACCGACCGAGTCAGTCTCCCTAGTCTCCCTATCGGTCGTGTTTTAAAACATCGCCACTCGTTTCGAATTTCATGTTTTTCACACGTGTGTCGTAATGTACTAATTTAATGACAACACGTTAGTTTTAAAAAATCTAAACTGTAGTAAGTGCATGCGGGCATATCAAACGACACTATAAATAGCATTGCAAGTTGCGAGATAAAGATCAAGGCCACCGAGACTGGCACACGTGACTCATATCATTAGTTTACTTTACGTTTTATGCCAAGGTAATGCGAAATTTCTTTCCCTAATCCCATTATTACTATTACAATACATTCCATACATTTACAATAGAATTTTATTTTTTCTATTAGGGTTTTCTAATTTATCGCCGAAAGTAATTGTCAAATTTCACTTGTCAACCAACGCTGAATTTTATTTCATCAAAACATCACTTGCCGACTTAACGTTTCGCAGGCGTGTCTTTCGCATATTATCATATTCCAACCTAACCTTACCTAGTTGGCAAATTAAAGTTGGCAAATAATTTGGTAAAAGTTGGTATTTCAAGTGAAGCATCTACCAAATGGTGGTAGGCAAGTGATATTCGGCAAAATGAAATATTCCGAAAGTTCAGGATACCGTAAAAAAGTCATACTAATGAGAAATATGTTTCCAGGTCAGCGTTGACTTGCGCGAAATGTGAGCGAACCTCTTGCACATTCGACCCCTTCCATTGCGTGAGCGTCCAGCTGCCACCCAGGCCGGCCGCTGCACAAATTTCTCCTTTACCTGTTAATGTGAGTATACGTTACAATTCACTGCCCCATTATAACGGCGCTATGATGCATTTTCAAGGTAATTAAACCTTGACTCGTGTCCATGTGATAATGTTCAAATTGCAAGCTGATAATAGTAGTTTATGTGACTGTACATAATGAAGGGCATTAAAACTCGAGTGTGGGTTTATGAAACGAGCCGAAGGCGAAAACGATAATATTATTTAGTTATAATAACACTTTCACAGATAAGAAATTTATTCTAACAAGTCAGTCTATTTTTATGGTGGTTATAATGTGCGGTTTTTGAACGTATCATGGACTGTTTATGATATTTGGGTAGATAAAACTAATAAGATCTTTGTATTATTGAAACAGCAATTTGCTATGCCTTATGTTTATTAGTATGAAATGATTGTCTTAAAATCACAAAATCATCATGCTAAAAGCGGCAATTACAATTAGTCGTTCACCATTTGCAAACATTGTCGGATGCCTCTAAAGCGGCAATTACACTTAGTCGTTCACCATTTGCAAACATTGTCGGAAGCCTCGTCATATCGTTTCATCAACCGCATGCGAATAACCAAGTGCCACTTAAGATAAGTATAAGATTGGAAGACATTTCAAACAATTTTTATTTCTATCGATGTTATAACCCAAAGAAATAAATTATAAAATAACTTTTAGTTTATCGGGCTAATCTTGTATTTAGTAGCTTTTTGATTATCTTATAGTCACGTTTTTCGCGTATTCCTAATAATATTGATAAATGTACACGATTTAGAGGTGTGCGCCGGCATAGAAATCGCCGGCGGCGGCGCGCCGCAAAATTTTGCCGGCGTGGACAAGTTTATTATTAAAAAATAAACACGAAACAAAGTTATAGATTGCATTTTATGCGGCAATTGTCATAAGTGTTATCGTGTACGAAAATTATTTCATTAACTCGCACAGCGGCCCTACCGCGAAAAACGCGGTAGTAGGCCTGGATCGAGTCGTCTACAGATTCCCAATACTACAGATTCCTAATACTACAGATAAGAGATAATACTTCAGATATTGTCAATAGTATGCATTCCTGATTGTACATATTCCCAATAATACGAATTTTAAATGCTACAAATACCCAACACTACAGATTCCTCTTTATTCCCAATACGGTAGGTTTCGTATTCTGTCCAAAAAAAGGAAACATACCGACATGAGAAATACCTTTCTTTTAGAATGCTTATGAAAAAAAAATTGTTACAAATTGGTCTATTTTTGGAGGAGGAAACAGGGAACACAAAACCATGTTTTCGCCAATTTTACGTAGGTATTATGCAAAGCTGCAGTTGTTTATTTCTAAGCCGTGCAAAGCGACAACAAATTTTTTCAAATGCCAATTTTTTAAAAGCTTTCACCTTTTTCCTCTAGAAATATCTTAATCTTATTCAAGAAGCAAAAAAGCGTCAATTGCAAACACTGAAATTATTAGAATCAGTTAATAGACAGTCATTAAATCTCCTATAGTGGCCTAACGTAAATAATGAAAAAACATCCATCATCATCAGCAGCCTATCGCAGTCCACTGCTGGACATAGGCCTCCCCAATTTCACGCCACCGTTTTCGATCTTTGGCTGCTCGCATCCAGCTCCTGCCAGCTATCCTGCGCAAATAATCGTCCTACACTACGTTTGCCGAGACGCGATCTGCACTCAAGAACTCGTTTAGACAGTCGGTTCTACGGATAATAAGGCCAGCCCACTGCCACTTCAGCTTGTTAACACGGTGGGCTAAGTCGATCACTTTGGTTCTCTACCGGATAACCTCATTTCTGATTCGATCCCGCAAAGAGACGTCGAGCATTGCCCTTTCCATAGCTCGTTGAGCGACCTTGAACTTGTGGACCAGCCGTACCGTCAGTGTCCTCGTCTCAGCTCCGTACGTCATGACGGGTAGGAAGCACTGATTGAAGACTTTTGTCTTCAGACACTGTGGGATCGACGATGTGAAGAATATAATATAATGAAAAAACGCACAGCTAGTAATACCTAGGCTTATACGAGGGTTGCCTTTTAAGTTGTGTCGTTTGAAATAAGTATAGACAATTTTATAGATTATTACCATTTATTGTTTTTCGAAGAATTCTCCGCGATGTTTAATACACTTTTGCATGCGTTCAAACCAGTTTTTAAAACATTTATTCCACTCCGAAGTGGGGGTAGTCAAAATGGCCGATTTGTAAGCGTCAACAGCTTCTTCAGGTGAGCTGAAGCGTTGACCACGAAGACTTTGATTAATTTTGGGGAACGTAAAAAAATCGTTAGGGCTTAAGTCAGGGCTGTAAGGTGGGTAATCTAAAATTTCCACATTTTGGGCGCTCAAAAACATCTTTGTTTGGCGGGCGGTGTGCGAACTTGCATTGTCATGATGCAGTATCATACGACGCGTCGAGTTGTTTTTTCAAAATTCGGTTATGACTTGCGGCAAACAAACAGTGCTATACCAGTCAGCGGTAACCGTCTTGCGATCTTCTAGTACAATAGTGGCGACGTGACCACCCTTTGCCACAAACGAGGCCACCATTTTTTTTTAAGTGCTCCGCGAGCGTATGACTTTGGTCGGTTTTGGCTCATCCTGAAAGACCCAAACAGTTGACTGCTGTTTAGAATCTGGATTGTAAGCATATACCCAAGACTCGTCACCACTAACCATATCATAAACATGTTTTGACTCGCCTCGGCTGAATCGCTGCAGATTTTTGCGACACCAACTAACACGGGCAGCTTTTTGGTCGTCGCTAAGCAAATGTGGTATCCAACGAGAGATCAACTTTCTTACGCCAAGTTCTTCGTGCAGGATTTTTTGGATAGTGGTCCCTGAAATGCCCACGGACGCCTCTATTTCACGGTAGGTCACATGACGATCTTCGAGTACTAGCTGCCGCACGGCTTCGATATTCTCTTGCGTCATGGCGGTTTTCGGACGACCTTTACGGGGCATGTCACTGAGGCTAGACTGCCCACGTTGAAATTGTAAATACCAGCGTTCTACAGTCCTAAGACACGGTGCTGCATCACTAAACACAGAAGTGATCTCCTCAAAACACTGAAGTCGCGATAATCCCCTTTTGAAGTTGTAGAAAATAATCGCATGCAAATTTTCCTTAGTTATTTCCATTTTTACAACCGACTTGTCACCTTTAAATAGACGCTGTAATAAAACTATTCGACCAATTTGAAAATATTTTTTTGTTTTCGAGTTCTAAATTCAAAAGGATGAAAATGCCATATGTTTATTTTTTTTTAAATCGCGGGAGGTTGGCAAACGACACGACTTAGCCGGCAGCCCTCGTAAGTCTAAAAGCGATTCAATAAGACCTACGTTACGACTTACAAGCAAGTGTGTTGAAAAAAGCATTACAGTTGGGAATCAGTAGACGTAAAATCTAGAGAATATGGAATCTGTAGACATAGGAATCAATCAGTAATATTGAAAATCTGTAGACATGGGAAACCGTAATGTTGGAATATTAAAGTATTAGGATTCTGTAGGTTTGTAAATCTGTAGTATTGGGAATGTGTACACTTGGAATTCTGTAAAATAAATCTGTACAATTGGAAAGAATTCTGCCCAAGTAGTGTATTTTTTTCGTAGGTGCGTATCAATATCTGAAAATCTGCAATCCAGAAATGCTGCACATACAATCTTTTGGGTCAGAGGGAACCGTTTGTCGACATTCGCAAGCATATTGTTGTTTAATGTCAATATGATCAGCGTGGCGCGTAATTTAAATGATTTTATTTCGTAAAATTTTTATCGCGGCGTGGATTTTGAAAACCTCGGCGGCGGCGGCGGCGTGGGTCCCGCGGCGCGGCGCCGCCGCGCCGGCGTGGCGCACACCTCTAACACGATTAAATCCCGCTTCAAGTTAATTCTATATCATGTTACAATCGAAAACTGATATACTTTCAAATAGTTGAAGTCATGTGTAAATGAATGTAAAGTTGATAAATCCTACGAATATTCTCCAGGTCGTATATGTAAATCAACAACCCCGTCAAGTGCGCATCGGCGTGGAATTGAAGCCCAACTCTACAATGGAAGACCTGCGGACTACCCTGCACGCGGACACTGGCATCGAGCGGGATAACATCATCCTGGCTGAAATCAATGAGACTGGTATAAAATAAATAAATAAATAAATATCTTGGGACATCTTACACAAATCAACCTAGTCCCACGGTAAGGTCAATTAAGGCTTGTGTTGTGGGTACCAGGCGACGATATATATAATAGATAGATACGTATAGATACTTAGATACATACACAGCCATGACCAAGGAACAAACATTTGTGATAAATAAATACACAAAGAATGCCCTCGCCGGGATTCGAACCCGGAACCTCCAGCTTCGTAGGCAGGGTCACTACCAACTAGGCTACAGAGGCTGCAGGTGGTATGAACATTATTAACTACTAGCGACCCGCCCCGGCTTCGCACGGGTACTATACCTACATAAAAACCTTCCTCTTGAATTACTCTACCTATAAAAAAAATCTCATCAAAATCCGTTGCGTAGTTTTAAAGATTGAAGCGTACAAAGGGACATAGGGACAGAAAAAGTGACTTTATTTTAAACTATGTAGTGATAAGTCAGTGACGATAAAATGTATGAAACAAACGTGTCGGTATTCGCACATAAGCACAGCACGTATAGGTGCACGCGCACCATATTGAAGTGAGTGTCGTCCGAACGTTTCACTAGTCCGAATAGGGGTAAATTTTTTAGGGTTTGGATGAAAAAGGTGCTGCTGTATTTATTATACTGACCCATGGTATTAAAAGTATGATATAGTTTGACAGGTATGTCACGACCATGTTCATGGGTCAAAATGTCTGTTTGTCTTATTTTGTGTCCTTAAAAACGTCACGTGGTGATTTTTGTATGAAATGATGTTTTGTTTTTAATTTCTCATGTATGGATTAAAATCTAGTGTGAAAAAGAAATACAACTGCACCGGTTTTATTTTATACATTAAGTCGAAATAGTAACTAAAAGCGTGACAGAGTGGTATGAAACAAGAAAACGAAAAGAATTTTGACCCTCATGTTCCAGTTTTGTGAGTTCATGTCAGAAATAACCTAATGGGCCCCGTTACAAGTGAGGTTGGTGCACAGATGTGATATACAATACCATAGATAAAGCAAACGTATCTACTTAGCGTGTCAAATGAACTCAGTGAAATCCACTGAGTTGTCCGTCTTTAATCGCAGCTTGCAGCTTTTGGGCGTCAAATTTTGTAAGTTTAAGTGGAAAAAAACATTAATAATGCCTCCTTAAGTAATATTAATTGCAACAACACAAAAAAATATGAATACTCAAGGGCCTGAGACATATTTAAAATCATAGGCAAGTAACAACTTCAGTACAAAATCTGCCACGCTCGGCCGCCATACAAATGAATGAACTTTTCTTCTATCCAAACTAATTCTGTGGGTTGGTGTTGAAGGTTGGTGCGTTGCGCGCTTGGGCTGGGAGCCGGCGGGGCTGGACTTCGGCGCGCTGTACTGCATGGAGGCGCCGCCGCTGCTACAAGCACCCACCACGCCGTATCTGCTCATTCTGTGGGTCAACTTGCTCGACGGCGAGCGGTTCGGTATGAGATATTGTAACGAGTCAGCTACAAGTGAGGCTGATCTGTACTGCATGGAGGCGCCGCCGCTGCTACAAGCACCCACCACGCCGTATCTGCTCATTCTGTGGGTCAACTTGCTCGACGGGGAGCGGTTCGGTATGAGATATTGTAACGAGTCAGCTACAAGTGAGGCCGGTCTGTACTGCATGGAGGCGCCGCCGCTGCTACAAGCACCCACCACGCCGTATCTGCTCATTCTGTGGGTCAACTTGCTCGACGGCGAGCGGTTCGGTATGAGATATTGTAACGAGTCAGCTACAAGTGAGGCTGGACTGTACTGCATGGAGGCGCCGCCGCTGCTACAAGCACCCACCACGCCGTATCTGCTCATTCTGTGGGTCAACTTGCTCGACGGAGAGCGGTTCGGTATGAGATATTGTAACGAGTCAGCTACAAGTGAGGCAGGTCTGTACTGCATGGAGGCGCCGCCGCTGCTACAAGCACCCACCACGCCGTATCTGCTCATTCTGTGGGTCAACTTGCTCGACGGGGAGCGGTTCGGTATGAGATATTGTAACGAGTCAGCTACAAGTGAGGGTGATCTGTACTGCATGGAGGCGCCGCCGCTGCTACAAGCACCCACCACGCCGTATCTGCTCATTCTGTGGGTCAACTTGCTCGACGGGGAGCGGTTCGGTATGAGATATTGTAACGAGTCAGCTACAAGTGAGCCTGGTCTGTACTGCATGGAGGCGCCGCCGCTGCTACAAGCACCCACCACGCCGTATCTGCTCATTCTGTGGGTCAACTTGCTCGACGGAGAGCGGTTCGGTATGAGATATTGTAACGAGTCAGCTACAAGTGAGGGTGGTCTGTACTGCATGGAGGCGCCGCCGCTGCTACAAGCACCCACCACGCCGTATCTGCTCATTCTGTGGGTCAACTTGCTCGACGGGGAGCGGTTCGGTATGAGATATTGTAACGAGTCAGCTACAAGTGAGCCTGGTCTGTACTGCATGGAGGCGCCGCCGCTGCTACAAGCACCCACCACGCCGTATCTGCTCATTCTGTGGGTCAACTTGCTCGACGGGGAGCGGTTCGGTATGAGATATTGTAACGAGTCAGCTACAAGTGAGGCCGGTCTGTACTGCATGGAGGCGCCGCCGCTGCTACAAGCACCCACCACGCCGTATCTGCTCATTCTGTGGGTCAACTTGCTCGACGGGGAGCGGTTCGGTATGAGATATTGTAACGAGTCAGCTACAAGTGAGGCTGGTGTGTACTGCATGGAGGCGCCGCCGCTGCTACAAGCACCCACCACGCCGTATCTGCTCATTCTGTGGGTCAACTTGCTCGACGGGGAGCGGTTCGGTATGAGATATTGTAACGAGTCCTTAGCTACAAGTGAGGCTGGTGTTGAAGGTTGGTGTGGAGCGGTTCGGTATGAGATGTTGTCTAACGCGCTTTTATTTATATGTTATCTATTCATCATCATCATCATCATCATCATATCAGCCGAAAGACGTCCACTGCTGAACATAGGCCTCTCCCTAAGATTGCCACAATGGACGGTCCTGCGCCACCCGCATCCAGCGGACTCCTGCGACCTTCACCAGGTCATCAGTCCACCTTGTGGGGGGGCTACTCATGCTACGCCTTCCGGTACGTGGCCGCCACTCAAGAACCTTCCCGCCCCAACGGCCATCCGTGATAATGTTATCTTATTATTTGTTTCCGCATGGTGACGGCAATAAAAATACGTTTGTCACCAGTCACCACCTCAACTCATGCCGTGGGTGTCTGAGTCGACTAAGGGATTGAAGTGTCACTGACCATACATTTATAGAAGATTGATGACGGACAGCAACGTCATCATAATGCACACACTACTGCGATTGCCAACCCGCTTGTCCAGCGTGGCGAATATGGGCATTACCTCCAAATGCGTTCATACGCATAGGTAATAATGAGAGGCTTAAGTCCAGCAGTGTACTGAAATAGGCGGATGATGATTGTCTAACGCGATTTTTAGCCGATTTCAAGAAAGGAAGAGGTTCTCAATTCGTTCACCATCAGCCTCTCAGGCCACTGTTGGACAGAGACCTCTCCTGTTAACTATGCGTATCAACGCATTAAGAGGTAAATGTCCATAATCGCTACGCTAGGCAAGGTGGTTGGCGATCGCAATAATGTGTCCACTGTGACGATGCTGTTGACAGAGAACTCGATATAAATGCTTATGGTTATAATTTTGTATACATAATCTTAATTCAAACATTACAGTCGACGAATAGACACATTGTAGTTGTGTGATTCTTCTTTTATTTCACCAGCTCTCGATTAGTTTCTTATATTTTATCGTGTCGCAGGTTCCCCGTACGCCATGCAAGTGCCCCGCGAGACGTCCTACGAGGACCTGCAGAAGCTGCTGCTGAAGGAGATGAGCGCCGTGGTGGCGGAGCGAGTGCTGGAGACCGCCCAGGGCGCCGATATCTTCCGCGCCAGGATCGCTGAGGCGCACCGCCCACGTGACCCCGCCTATCTGCAGCCTGAGGTACTGCCACTTATCGTAGGTTCCCCGTACGCCATGCTAGTGCCCCGCGAGTCCTACGAGGACCTGCAGAAGCTGCTGCTGAAGGAGATGAGCGCCGTGGTGGCGGAGCGAGTGCTGGAGACCGCCCAGGGTGCCGATATCTTCCGCGCCAGGATCGCTGAGGCGCACCGCCCACGTGACCCCGCCTATCTGCAGCCTGAGGTACTGCCACTTATCCTGTCGTAGGTTTCGCATTACGCCCATTTTCCCTTTAATACCGTTTGGTAGCCAGATTTGGTAGCTGGCTGCCAAATGGGAAATATGGTTTCCCCCTGGTAGCCAGCTATGAAATGGGAATAACTTTCCCATCCCGTAGCCAGATTTGGTACAAACCTGGTTACAAATCGGTAAAGAAAAGCCCCAATGTGAAGCCAGTTACCTATTAGGATTTTATTCCCATTTCGAAGCTGGTTATGAAACTTTGGCTACCAAACGTAAAGGCCATTTTCAGTTTTACGCCGCGGCCACGACATCGGTCTAAGGCGACCGGCTTAGCGGAAAACGTATGGTGCTCCCTCTCGTACCCATATCGGCATCCCGCTCCAACTCATGGATTCGTTGGCCGCTGGTCGCCTTAGACCAATGTCGTGGCGGGGCCGTTAGGGTCACCCAATACCTTAATTGCAGTCAAGTTCGTAAAGATAATTAATTAATTAACTATGATATCTGTAGGAATTTGGAAGCTTCTGTGTTTTTAAATTATACCTACAGTTTTCGGTTATTCGCGGTTCGTCTAGAATGCAAAATGACAAGTGTGTTGTTTTGCCTACGTTGCAGTTTGACCATCGAGCATTATGCCAAATCTTAGATCGACTGAAAGCAAATTACCCAACACGCAGAACGACAAGAACGCATTTTGCCTACTTTTGTCTTTGCGAGTACAGTCACAAACTGTCACTAGGTATAGGTAGGTTAGGTTCGTTAAGTATCTGCAAATGGCCGAAGGCCAAACTGCACAGAATAGGAGCCCCTCCGTCGATATCGCTTTAAAGTTATGATAAAACGGAAAAAAAACTGTAGACGTTTTGCGTTGTAGACCAGTTGCTACTAAACCTTTGTATGCAAAAATAGTACATTACTACCGAGGCCGCGAAGTGACTGGTTGCCGGCCGAATATAATGTAGACGTACGTACGGATAGTATTCGGACGGCAACCCGTCACTTCATGGCCGAGGTATGTATTATGCTTTTCTCAAACATGCAATGAAATGAAACAAAAAAAAATATCTTCATTCTAAGTAATTATAAGTCAACTACATAACTAAGTCTTTGAAACACAACAAAATTTTTTACTTTAAAAAAGCGGGATTAGACGATGCGGTCTGTTGGGTCCAATTAATCGCATGCGATGATCGGGGCCGACGCATCGCACCGTATAATACTGCTTTTTAAACATTATTTTGAGTAGTTATTGTACATATTATAAATTATATAATTTAAATACCTAATTATAACTGCAACAATTAGCCAATCATTTTTTTTTATACTAATATTACTTACAGATAATTATTGGCTAAAAGCCAAGATGCCAGGTCACAACCCTATGTCAAATGAAAATTAAAAAAGAGGCACTTGCCGGCCTAGGTCGGCAACGGGGTACTTCCCGGTCGCTTTTTAGGCACGTAACTACAACATTTCATTGCATGTTTGAGAAAATATATTTTCTACTTATTATATGAAAAGGAATCATCAATATTGGTGATTAATAACTAATGTTCCACGCCATCTGGTTCATCTTTTGATTCTTTATCATTAAACTTTTGCACTCAACTGCTCAGACATTTTGCGTTTTAGTCATAGTGCTATGAAGGCAGTATACGAAGTAGGTATTTTGCGTTTTAGTCAATTTGAGATTTAGACCGATTGCACGTTGGGTAAACTGCAGTTTAGGCAAAACAACAAACTAGTCATTTTGCGTTCTAGACGATCCGTGAATAACCCAAATAATATTTCCCGAACTATAATAGTATCGGAAAAACGGTGAATCTTACCCTCATATTAAAAAGGATTAAACTATCAAAACTGTTCTTAGAAATCGGCAACTATAGTTCTGTGATATTGAACTTTACTTGGCAGAAAATTGTCAATAAATATCCGATTCTTATATTGGACAAATTAGTATACGCATTACATGGGTTTTTGTCGCGGAGATTGGGCGGCGTTTACTACAGGAGAGGTCTTGACTCTCGCTCCGGGACATTCCTGGTGCAAAAATTGTCCATCGCGATTCAGCTTGGCAATGCCGCGAGCGTGATGGCCACTTTAGCGCCCAGGGATGACTCGGGGCGGGTTATTTGACTAGTTGTTTGTGACCTGTAAATTGTATGTTCTTATTGAATAAATATGTGTGATGCGACATTACATTGCGGCTCGATAAATCACTTGACTAGATTATTATTGTGTTGGTGTTGTTGCAGCTCCCGCACCCGCTGTTCGCATTGGACGTAGAACAGGCGTTGTGCGCACACGACACGCACCCGCAGCTGCGGCTCGAGCTGCTGTGGGACCCCGCACACAGGGACAGGTGAGACAACGTTGTTGTTGCTCCCGCACCCGCTGTTCGTGGAGCAGCACACGCACCCGCAGCTGCGGCTCGAGCTGCTGTGGGACCCCGCACACAGGGACAGGTGAGACCACGTTGTTGTTGCTCCCGCACCCGCTGTTCGTGGAGCAGCACACGCACCCGCAGCTGCGGCTCGACCTGTGTGGGACCCCGCACACAGGGACAGGTGAGACAACGTTGTTGTTGCTCCCGCACCCGCTGTTCGTGGAGCAGCACACGCACCCGCAGCTGCGACTCGAGCTGCTGTGGGACCCCGCACACAGGGACAGGTGAGACAACGTTGTTGTTGCTCCCGCACCCGCTGTTCGTGGAGCAGCACACGCACCCGCAGCTGCGGCTCGAGCTGCTGTGGGACCCCGCACACAGGGACAGGTGAGACAACGTTGTTGTTGCTCCCGCACCCGCTGTTCGTGGAGCAGCACACGCACCCGCAGCTGCGGCTCGACCTGTGTGGGACCCCGCACACAGGGACAGGTGAGACAACGTTGTTGTTGCTCCCGCACCCGCTGTTCGTGGAGCAGCACACGCACCCGCAGCTGCGACTCGAGCTGCTGTGGGACCCCGCACACAGGGACAGGTGAGACAACGTTGTTGTTGCTCCCGCACCCGCTGTTCGTGGAGCAGCACACGCACCCGCAGCTGCGGCTCGAGCTGCTGTGGGACCCCGCACACAGGGACAGGTGAGACAACGTTGTTGTTGCTCCCGCACCCGCTGTTCGTGGAGCAGCACACGCACCCGCAGCTGCGGCTCGAGCTGCTGTGGGACCCCGCACACAGGGACAGGTCTGAGTATAGCCGGTGAATCGTTTCAATAGCCCTTAAATTGGCAAATTAAAAAAAGTCGTGCGTTCTAGCCTTTAGAGCAAAAAATGGGCTTCGTAAAGTTTTCTAAGGGTATGAATATTATAATTTTCCCTGATTGGCCTTAGGAGGATTAGAGACGTTTATGAATAAGGGTACCCTCTTATTTAGGGTATAATAGTACATTGTGCATCAAGGGAGGTAAGTACGGAATTACTAACGAGAGTGTTAGAAGCCCGACGCCGTCAGGCGGAGGGCTTTTATGACTCGAGTTAGTATTCCGCTTACCGACCGTGATGCATATAATGTTTTTCATCACACTTGTCGACAAAAAAATAAGTTTTAAGAAATAACATTATTAAATGACATACTGACATTTCTATTACTCCCTAGGGAATTTCACTTTTCTATTACTCCCGCTGCGCGCGCAAACAATGGCGCACTTAGACAACAACTGTGATGAAAAATAGTATAATTGTAACCCACCACTCATTTTATATAACCTTTATTCATAAACGTCTCCTAAGTTATCAAGTCGCTAAGTATTGTTCATCCCTTTCGCTCATAAAGACTTATTATTAAGACCAAAAGGGACCAACAATATTTTCTCCAATATGCTCGGAAATGTTCGCATTAATGTAGTAAAAACGAAACGCGAAGTACCTTCTTATGTACCAGCTCAAATTAAAAAAAAAGATTTTCATTATTGTACAGTTTTTGCGGCCGCGAAATTGTACTAAAATCCATTAATGTATTGTTTTTTACTTCTTAAAAACTACTTTTGGACTTTGAAAAAAATGCATACAGCCAAATTCTAAAGCCACGACCAAACGCCTGGTCTGGATAGAGCGAGAGACGGCGATCAAATCTATGGCCGTCTCGTTCTATCATGAGTTACAAACGCCTCGGTGTGTCAGGTCGTGTAGGTACGGTTTAATGAAACCATAGATATCGTTACTATTTTTTATGAACGACCATGCATTAAAAAAAAGTTTAGGCGGGAATCATAAGAGATTTTTTCTTTTCAATTGTTATTCAATTTGCAAGAAGAATTACTTAATCGATTGTAATAAATTTTGTTTTATTTCCTTGCATGTTTGGAGAAAAGTCCTATATGTGCCTCGGACGGAAATAGAATTTCGTGGATTCGTATGTAATTGTCGGCCTCAGCTTCGCTTCGTCCGACAAAAAATACTCATCCACGAAATTCGCTTTCCCGGCCTCTGCAATAATGTACTATTAGCGGCTTGCTAAGTACTACGTTTATAAATAAGTGGGTTAATTTTTAAATAACCTATATCCTCCTAAACTCGGTATGTCCTTACAGCATAATCCGAGATCCCCTGGAAGCGTGCGAGGTGCACGTGTCGGCGCACGGGTCGGCGGCGCCGCTGACGCTGCACGCGTGCCTCACGCACTACACGCGCGCCGAACAGCTCGCCCAGGAGGACGCTTGGCGGTGAGTACTGACAGTACATTACACTGTTGTCGTGCTGTGGGTTCCTACAGTATAACCCGCGACCCCCTGGAGGCGTGCGAGGTGCACGTGTCGGCGCAGTGAGTACTAATAGTTATTTTTAGGACAGATGGTGCCTTTTTTAGGCTCTAGTGCGAGAAGTGTGTTATTTTACGTCAGGTTCAAAACTTCGGAGGGCCATTTGTACTAAAATACGTCGTACGAGACACGTGCAAAAACTAAATTCGTAACTCGTGTCGATTTAAAACACTCCCTATCGGTCGTGTTTTAAAACATCGCCACTTTTTTTAATTTCATGTTTTTCGCACTTGTGTCGTAATGTACTATTATGTGGCTGGCGCATAATAAGAGGCATTAAACATGAGTGTAGTTTTATGAAACGAGCCATAGGCGAGTTTCATAATAAGGTCACACGAGTGTTTACCATACTTACATAACTTTATCTACATCCGTATCATAAGTTTAGAATGATAATTTACCTTCATTTACATTGAAATCCACTAAGTAAAATACCTCTAAATATAACAATAGGCTACTTGACTCATATCAAATTTAGTGCAAAAAATTATTATTTTCTGTAGTATTTATTGAAAAGATCAATATTTTTCGATTACGGAGTATTAAAAGTGTTTGATGGGTACATATTTTTTATTGAAAAATTTGTTTTATTTTTTTTAAATTTCGTACTCTGAAAACGGTGTCGGCCATGATGTGACGTCATAGGATCTTAAACTAATTTCATGTCGAATATTATACGAGTGAAGTTCGCCATGGACATGTAGGCATGTAGCTTTGCTGTGACATTGACATAACGTAAGTGACATGCCAAATGATTGTTTTCGGTTTGAGTGACGTCACACCACAGATAATCTAAGCATTAACATGGCTAGTATCGTTTTCGCGCGGTAACAAAAGTTTAAATTTTAAGTTATAATTTTGCGGTTTTCTAGGTCGTGAAAAAATATATTTATATTTTATTTCCGTTAATCTGATATTGATTGATAATATACGACAAACTTTAAAAATGGGTCAAGTAGCCTATTCAAATCAGTTGAAATGACTCAATTTGTGTAAGAATATCCTACAATAAAATATGAATTGAAAAAAAAAACCAAAAAGAAGTTGACTTTATGATATTAACATTAATACTTTAATGTTAATATTATGATGCTCTGTCCTTTAACAAATTATGTACAACAAATTATGATACAGCCACAGAAAACGGTTTATAAATACATTACCGCTTCTGTTCTGGATATATAACAGGATAATTATGATATGGAAGTAGATAACAGTACATTACAGCCCAAGATTTGTCGTGCTGTGGGTTCTTCAATCCTCGGCTCGTTCGTACCAATGAGTTTTTCAAAAAAACTTTTGTACGAAATACTGTGAAGTAAAACATCGTGAGAATCGTGAGAATTCAAGGGTGTATGTGAAGTCCCCACAACAAGTACTGGGCCAGCGTTGGAACCACGCTAAATAAGCACGTTTTATTTCGAGTTGCGGAAAAATAGCCAGAATAAAATAAAATAAAAAATATTTCTTCTCAAATGTTTTAATTTTATTTCGTCTGGGAAAATATACGTGCCCGATTAAATTATTCTAAATTGACATCCACATGTCAGAGGCGTCACAAAATGACTCAGTACGTCAAGATTTTGTAAGCAATTTTGAAAAATCTCATATTTACTTTACAATGTTGTTTCATGTTGACAGCATACCGATTGACATTACTTTTCTAAAGATGAGTATACGTGGGTCTTTTAATAATTATTTTTCTTCCGACGGATGTTAAGCTTAGCTTTCGAAGTCTAATACATTTCTCATAAGCTGCTGGTTTAGATATCAGACTACATAGAATTAGTCAGGAACTAGTCAGGATTTATAGATGTCCGGTGCCCTATGTTCATGTAATATTTAAAGCTAGGCGCCTAGACTTGTATTCACTCCACCGCTCTCTATGACGCCGTAGAGACAAGAAACTGACGTGACCCACAGAAAATAAAAATAAACATACACATTGTCCAATTATCATCGTTACGCCACTTGTCCGTAGCATTTCCAATATCAAAATAATACACATTGAAATAAGTTCTAATGGTACACTTAAACCGTAATTATAAAAGATTATCTTCTGAAGGATACCTATCCAAGTTTCCTTATCTGTTAGCATTAATTTAACAATACAACGCAGTACTGAAATATACAATATAAATGCAACTAACAACACTATCAAGTTTAGTCCAGAATTCAAATTCACAAGACTTATATCGGAAAAATTTTGCATGGCGCAAAATATTGACATCTCAAACAACGGAAGTGTCCAACAAAATAAACATGTTTTTAAATATTTGTGGCTTATTTCAATATTGTAAACTTTTATGAGTTTCAAGTAGAACATACCAGCGGCTACCAGTAACCAATGAGACATGATTAATCGGGGCAGCAACATTAAACACACTACAGAAATGCTCATATTGTCATCAGCACTCACATTAAAACATATCATGATCATAGCACTAGCAATAATAAGATTCACACAGACATAGTTCTGGAACAGCCTCCATTTTGTTAGTAAAATCCACGAAACCATTCCAAAACTGAGACTAATGATGCATAGCAGCATATTAAGAATAAAAAGAGCTAGGTGTACTCGTATTGGCCACAGCACTTCATTTAACGCACTGTTGTACACTACTGACGCATTTACATCTGGTACGTTTCGCGGTTTCCATGACTCACTTTTGTTTTGTAACATTTCTATTTCCATAATAGTCTTCATTCACAAACTTTGGCAATTCAGATTGTTTTTAGAAGCATATAACTGTGTACAAATAACAATAAGTCCGTAGTACACATTCGCAGTAACACATCTCAAGGAAATTTTTGTTATTCACTGTTTTGGATGGATGCCAACTTCGTAAAAGTCAATAAACACTGTTTATATCCTTTTGCCGAAGGTTAATATTTCGCTGATTTGTAAAAGCTCTGTAGTAACAATTAAGTCGTTGAAGCTTGGTAACTCACACTGGCACTCATACACGGATTGATAATACGCTTCCTTAGTTTTTCCTTAAATCATTTTTACGAGGGATTAATTAATGACATTAAAGTAATAGTCATAGCAAATATTTGTAAGCTGCTGGTAAATATCAAGTATATTAGCAACTACCACAAATTTTGATTTTATCGTTGTAATACGACCTTGCAGTATTTTTGTTATCAATGACGCGTCGTTACTAGGGCTCGCGGTCGTGTCCGGGTTTCGTGTCAACGTTTCTCATACCCGTGTTCGTGTTACACGTACACGGGTCTCTGACCCGATTTACACGGGTAATTAAAGTCCGTGTAAATAATACCCGTCTGCACGGGTACACGGATACACGGGTATTATTTACACGGACTTTAATTACCCGCGGGTTCGGGGACGTCTTTGACGAGAAGCGTACGAATGGGTCGTGGGACTTAAGAACTATAGTACAAACAAATAGATAGGTAAGCGGAAGGCTCATTGTGTCAAATAGACCTTATTACGTAACAGATAGAGTCGAAATTTATAAAACATTAATAAAAAAGTTATATCGGCTGACCTTTCCTGAACAGATAGTGTTTTGTAGTGTCCAAGCTGTAGTTTACATTCAATAATAGACCATATTTGCATTTGCTCAAATTATTTCGAACCCGTTCGGTTCGGTCAGTACCCGGGTACCCGGGTAGCACGCGGTTTCGTGTAAACGGTATCCGTGTATTGGACACGGACACGGGTACTCGGCGGGTTCGTGTAGTTCGGGTTCTTAGTACCGTCGGGCTTAAGAACACGGGTATCCGGTTTGGCGGGTTACACGTGTACCGTGAGCCCTAGTCGTTACTAATGTGCTTTGTACACTTGTCACGCTTTTCGATTGTACGGCCTGATAAACTAAATTAAATAAAAGGATGAAAGTTTCGAAAACGCATTTGTATATTTGAGAGAATTTTTCATAACGACATAACAGTTTACACCGTTGCTATAGTAGCCGAGCCTAGAGATACGCAAGCTAATTAGTGTTGTTACTTAATCGTAAAGTTCGATTTCTTATTTCAACACTCTCACCAAATTTGAACTTTACAAACAACAAACAAGGACACGGTGTATAGTAACATTAAACTTTAAACACAACAAGAACACGGTGTATAGTAAATTCTCAAATGAATAAAAATATTAGTGACACATACACCATGTATAGATAACTAACACGTTATATAAATCAGCTACAAGTACCTTCACCTTGTATGTAGAAACAAAAACAACTCTCACCTAAATAGAGTTAGTTATCAATTATCAACAATAAATCAAACGAATTTCTACATACTTTACTAATACATAGTATTTTAGACTATTTTTTGTTTCTGAACACCAATTTTAACTCTAAAATACTGAAACTTGTCTCTAGGGAGTACTTTAGTAAAGACATTAGCATATTGTTCTTTAGTACCTACAAATACAAACATAATTCAATTAGCATATTAAATTTACACAACAATCGCTCAATATATTTAGACTGATGTATGAAAATACGTCCATCAGACCTTTCAATTTGTAACCCCACATAATTCTTAGGATCACACAGTTTTATTTCAAAGTTCTCTTTCAACTCACTGATTACTTTATTCAGTGAATCTTTCCACTTTGACATAAGGAGCTCATCATCGACATACAGTAGCAAGGATACTTTATTATCATTTACATTCCCGATATAGACACACCTATCTGCATGACTGTTTGTGAAACCGAACTTCTTTAGTAAACTGTCAAACTTTTGATTCCAGCACCTGGGTGCTTGTTTCAAACCATAGAGTGAACGATCAAGTTTACATACCAGATTCCCTGGAGCGTCCAAACCTTCGGGTGGTGTCATGTAAATGTCTTCCTTCACGTCTCCATACAAGAATGCAGTTTTCACGTCAAATTGAACAATTTCTAAGTTATGTTGAGCAGCCTCTGAAAGTAAAATCCGAACTGAGTCATACCTGACCGTGGGAGCATACACTTCATTGTAGTCAACGCCTTGTTTTTGACCACATCCTTTGGCACATAATCTCGACTTATATCGGGGTCCAGATGGTTCATCTTTTATTCTGAAAACCCATTTGCAGCCAATTAACCGCACACCTTCAGGTTTTTCGATTAAATGCCAAGTCTTATTCTCCTCATGCGCTCTCAACTCTTCTCAAATCGACTGTTTCCATTTCTCTGCATCCACATTCTTTGGGCATATTGCTTCTCTGTATGTCTGCGGGACATCCTGCTGATCTGAAACTTCATTCACACATATACATATTTTATTATCATTCTCCATATCAGCTATCTTTTGTTAACCGACTTCAAAAAGGAGGAGGTTTACAATTCGTCGAAATCTTTTTTTTTTTTTATGTATGTTCCCCGATTACTCGAAGACGCGTGGACCGATTTGGAAAATTCTTTTTTTGTATGAAAGGGTATACCTTCTAGTTGGTCCCATTGTCACCGAATTCAGATCTGATAATGGGATCCTGGAGAAATCGAGGGAACTCTTCAAATGTTGTAAGCACACATGGCATTTTTCATTTATTTTCGAAGACTAATCAAGTATTTGCGTCTAGTCATGAACGTCTTAAGTTGGTGATCTGATGATGGAAGGTACAACTCCTTAGCAATTAGGAGTTGGGGGATAATTCTTTAAATATACCATATTCCGTGTATTTTGAAAGCTATTTGAGTATTTGCCTTTAGGTGGTCATCCTTTCATGTTGGTGAGCTGATGATGGAAGGTACAACTCCTTAGAGATTAGGAGTTGGGGGATAATTCTTTAAATATAACATATGTCATGTATTTTGGAAGCTATTTGAGTATTGGCCTTTAGGTGGTCATAGCCTCATGTTGGTGAGCTGATGATGGAAGGTACAACTCCTTAGAGATTAGGAGTTGGGGGATAATTCTTTAAATATAACATATGTCATGTATTTTGGAAGCTATTTGAGTATTTGCCTTTAGGTGGTCATAGCCTCATGTTGGTGAGCTGATGATGGAAGGTACAACTCCTTAGAGATTAGGAGTTGGGGGATAATTCTTTAAATATAACATATTTCATGTATTTTGGAAGCTATTTGAGTATTTGCCTTTAGGTGGTCATAGCCTCATGTTGGTGAGCTGATGATGAAAGGTGTAATTAGGAGTTGGGGGATAATTACAACTCCTTAGAGATTAGGAGTTGGGGGATAATTCTTTAAATATAACATATGTCATGTATTTTGGAAGCTATTTGAGTATTGGCCTTTAGGTGGTCATAGCCTCATGTTGGTGAGCTGATGATGGAAGGTACAACTCCTTAGAGATTAGGAGTTGGGGGATAATTCTTTAAATATAACATATGTCATGTATTTTGGAAGCTATTTGAGTATTTGCCTTTAGGTGGTCATAGCCTCATGTTGGTGAGCTGATGATGGAAGGTACAACTCCTTAGAGATTAGGAGTTGGGGGATAATTCTTGAAATATAACATATGTCATGTATTTTGGAAGCTATTTGAGTATTTGCCTTTAGGTGGTCATAGCCTCATGTTGGTGAGCTGATGATGGAAGGTACAACTCCTTAGAGATTAGGAGTTGGGGGATAATTCTTGAAATATAACATATTTCATGTATTTTGGAAGCTATTTGAGTATTTGCCTTTAGGTGGTCATAGCCTCATGTTGGTGAGCTGATGATGAAAGGTGTAATTAGGAGTTGGGGGATAATTCTTTAAATATACCATATTCCGTGTATTTTGAAAGCTATTTGAGTATTTGCCTTTAGGTGGTCATCCTTTCATGTTGGTGAGCTGATGATGGAAGGTACAACTCCTTAGAGATTAGGAGTTGGGGGATAATTCTTTAAATATAACATATGTCATGTATTTTGGAAGCTATTTGAGTATTGGCCTTTAGGTGGTCATAGCCTCATGTTGGTGAGCTGATGATGGAAGGTACAACTCCTTAACGATTAGGAGTTGGAGGATAATTCTTTGTTAGGAGGATAATATAACAACTGTCATACATTTTCGAGATCTATTCAAGTGTTTGCTTAGTAGTTATGATTATGACATGTTGGTAAGCGGTTAGTGATTCTTTAAATAATATAGGCATGCTAAAGGCTGTTACCTATAATCTTTGAAATTATTCATACCCTGCTGATGATACAATGTATATCTCCTTGATAATTGGAATGGAATGGGAATGTTTGTTGTATTCATATAAGTTAGCCAGTTCAGGTATTCTAACCTACTACAGTGCAATACATTCTAATTATAAGTAGGTATTTAGAGCATACAAAATAACGATTTTATATAAAATACACAAGGTACTAAAAAGAATAAAATAAAATATTTTAAAATAAAAATTAAACCGCCTTCAAAAATTCGCCTGATCTAAAAAGTAAAAAATAATTTTAGTTCCTACTTCTTAGGATTTCCTACCCAAACCTTTAAACATTTTACCCTATTCATTGAAATAAAATATTATGGCTAGGTACCCTACAGATTTCTTAGAAGTCGGTGCCAAGCCAAATATGTTCACTTCGCGAGTATAAGTATTTGATAGAGCTTTGTAACTTACTATCACTCCTGTTATGCTTTCAGCAAAATTACTGAGGCAGATCATACTGTTAATAAAAGCATAATCGGAGTACGGGCAGTACAAAGCTCTATCTAATATATAACTATGAACGTACCTATTTGGCTTGGCACCGACTTCTAAGAAATCTGTAGGGTACCTAGCCATAATATTTTATTTCAATGAATAGGGTAAAATGTTTAAAGGTTTGGGTAGGAAATCCTAAGAAGTAGGAACTAAAATTATTTTTTACTTTTTAGATCAGGCGAATTTTTGAAGGCGGTTTAATTTTTATTTTAAAATATTTTATTTAGATCTTGTCATTATGGTTCGTATCTGTTCAGTTTCATCTAATGGTATATCAGGCTCATAGACAGATCCTTCTTCTGAATAATAAGAGTCATCACTTGTGTCATTTTTCAAAGTTGACACACTGATCTAATGAACTCTCCTCTGTGCTATCATTATTAGATGAACTACAACTAGCTTCATTCGAAATGGTATCTTGAGCTGACTTTGATAATGGTATCATGACAATCTCTTTTGACCGTACTTTCAAGAAATATCACATCTCTACTGATCATCTTTGGATCGAAACATCGGTATCCTTTGGTCTCTGTACTATAACCAATAAAAATCATTTTACTTGCCTTTGCATCCCATTTCTAGGCTTTTTTTTTTTTTTTTTTTCGGAGTTTGGACCATTACTTCACAACCGAAGACTCTCATATGAGTAATATCAGGTTTCTTACCACTCCACTTCTCTTCCAGTCTTGATGCTTCAACCAAGCTGGTTGTCAACCGAAGCTTTAAATTCCTTGAATTTATCGAACACGTCAGATTTCTTACTTATTATATAAACATATACTTTCCTGGAGAAATCGTCAACGAAAGTGACAAAGTAGCGACCTCCTCCAAGAGATGGTACCTCCAAGGGTCCACAGACATCCGAGTGTATCAGTTCTAGCTTGGTTTGAGCTCGCGAACCTTGAGAAGGTAAAGGAAAAGGATTTCTGGACTGTTTTCCTTCTTAACACGTAACACAAATAACTTTCTCTTTATTTATTAGTTGCACCCCAGTGGTAACTTTTGGTATTTTCTTTAAATCTTCAAAATTAAGATGTGCCATCCTTTGGTGCCAATTGCCATAAATACTTAACTATCATTTTGACGCAGATAAATATGCCGGAAAGCCCGGCTCCCTGAACGTATTCAATCTGTACATATTATTTATTGTCTTAGCCGCTGCCACTGTTACATTGTTTCTATTGACAATCTTGCAGCCTTCTGTGTCAAAATTCACCTGGCACCCATTTTTAATGATTTGGCTTACTGAGAGCAGGTTGGTGGCAAGCTCTGGAACATATAACACGTTCTTTATTTTTATTTTATTCACCCCACCATCCTTATTCATCACATGCAGGTCTACGTCACCACACGCCTTCACAAACAGTTTCTTATCATCAGCAACCCTAATAGTACTGACCGGAGGTGGAGTCTCATCATAAAGCCAGTCTCGGTGCATCGTTAAATGCATAGACGCAGCAGAATCCACATACCAGCCATGATCATTGTTTCTGGCAGTCGCAGAGAAGACAGCAACATAACCGGTGCTCTCATTAGACTCCTGTGCCTTCTCTTTCTTAAAACGACAATATTTCTTGACGTGACCAATTTTGTTGCACGCAAAGCACCTTGGACCTCTAGTTGTCTTATTTGTTTTATCAGAAGCTTGTTCAGCAGACTGCGTCGGATATGCTTTATTTCGATTGACATATAATGCAGTAGACTCGGAGTTCCTCACGTCCTGAAGAAGCTTAGTCTTCACAGAATCGGCTGTGACTGCCGTACCGGAGCTTTCGAGGGCCATAATCATTGGTTGATACACTTCAGGTAGACCAGCGAGCAAAAGAGTGCCCAACCATTCGTCATCTACGTGAAACCCAATGTTTCCTAACTTATGTGCCGTCGACATTATCTTGTTGACATAATCCTCAACATTCTGACAACTTTCGAGCGTCGTGGTTATCAAATCTCTCAAAAGACCTACTCGGCGAGTCAACCCCTTATCATCGAAAGCTTTAGCTAAGTTATTCCACACTTCTTTCGCACTCGATGCTTCTTGGATGTGTACGAAGTTTATAGGATTAACTAGTAAAATAATTTTCGACTTAGCTTTCGTATCCAGTTTCGGATCGACGGGTCCAGATGCGGTTACACAGTTCCACAAATCTTCGTGCTCAAGGTATGTTTGAACAGCGAATTTCCACGAAGGATAGTTATCCCTTCCCGTCAGCTTCTCAATCAGAGCCATCGTATTACCCGAGGACATTTTCGCCGATAAAGAAAAACTGACTGTCTTTTGTTGGAACTCGACCGCCAGCCGAATTTAATATTTATACCGGAATGCGTAAACGAATTATTCGCTTCACCACTTTTAACTAATACGCCACTACTTTTTGGAAAAAATCAGGTGGCACACGGCCCATAACCTGATAAACTAAATTAAATAAAAGGATGAAAGTTTCGAAAACGCATTTGTATATTTGAGAGAATTTTTCATAACGACATAACAGTTTACACCGTTGCTATAGTAGCCGAGCCTAGAGATACGCAAGCTAATTAGTGTTGTTACTTAATCGTAAAGTTCGATTTCTTATTTCAACACGGCCAATCAAGTTATACGCCTGTACAAATTGTGGTGCATTGATTTGTCAGTCTCAATATTGTATCTCAAACTTTTAATTCCTTGTTGAGATTACGTACATACATACATACCTCAAATTGGATCCGGTAGTGCCATGTCGCTGGTTCGATGACTGAATTTGATATGTAATGGAATTTCATACTACCATACAGCACTCCTGCCAGAAACTCCTACTATGTTTGCGTCGTCTGGAAACCAAACTTACCTTAGCTTTGAATCTCTATCCGGCCTCCTTCTATTCGACCGGCTATTATACAGGGCGTCCCAAAGTTATGGGCCATGAAGGAGAAGTACCTTAAATATCGTAAATAGAGTAGTTTTCTGAAAGAAGACTTAATTTTATTTTGAAAATTAAATAATACTGCATTAAAATATCCAAAAAAAAATTGCTCTTTCTAGGCATCGAATCTACTTAAAAACAAAAAAAAAATTTTCGTAAGTTTATGATGTCATTCGAAAGAATGGATAAAAAAATAACAATTTTTCTTAAGAAACATAATATCTAAAACTAAAATAATAATCAAAAAAATTAGGTACAAAATTCTGAAAAAAAATTGTAGTTCGATTTCCGTTCGAGAAGTTTGGTTTCCCGTCGGCATCTACAGAAATGTACCTACTATTTCAGCATATAAAACGTTATCGCTAGTATTAAATAATAGAGGCTAACGATATATATCATTAGCACTGAGCCAATGATGTATGATAAAATATTTTACTAATGAGAAAGACTGTAATATTACTGGATTCATAAAATATAACAATAGCTTATGCCTACGTAGAATGCTCGTAATTACACAAAGTGTCTTTCATTTTGTTGCAGGTGTCCCCAGTGCCAAAGGTATATGCCGGTCGTGAAAACGCTCGGCTTGTGGTCACTGCCTGATATCTTGGTCATCCATCTGAAAAGATTTCGGCAGTAAGTATAGCAACTAGATTCCAACACGTTCAATAAAATTCGCGTTGTAAACGCGAATGAAGCTTTTGTCATAATTGCAATTATCGAAACGGTGTTAATTACTGTGTTTGCAGGCAAGCCAAATGTCGAACGAGTACAAAGTTGACAACGATGGTGGAGTTTCCCTTGAGCGAATTGGACATGACGCCGCACCTAGCGCAACGAGGCCCGCGCGCCGATTCGACCGCTCCCGCAGTCGCCGCCGCCGCCGCCGCCGCCGGCCACTCGCGCTCGCCCCGCCGCCGCGCCTCCCGCCCCGCGCCCGCCGACAACACCTACGACCTCTACGCCGTCTGCTACCACCACGGCGACGACCTCGAGACCGGCCACTACACCGCCGCCTGCCGCAACCCCTACGACGGCCGCTGGTACAAGTTCGACGACTCGCGCCTCACCCTCGTCGACGCCGAAGCCGAGCTCGTCAACAACACCGCCTACATGCTCTTCTACCGGCGGAAGAGGCCGAACGTCGCCCGGGCGGGCCCCGACGACGCCGGCCACTGGGCGCTCCGGATGCCGAAATACGTGAAGCGGCCGAGCGAAACCCTCAACGAGATCGCTGAGGTCAAAGACGAGGCGGAGGACGCGAAAATCGAAGTCCCCGAGCCTGAATCCGAATCGGAGATCACCCCGCCGACTCGCAGTCCCTCGGCGCGAAGCGTAGCGAGTCTTCCCGAGGACGACCCCGCGGAACCGGCTCCCGTCATACACAGCGCTATAATCCAATCTCCGACGCTGCAGCGGCCGCTAATAGTCGAAGTGAACGGCAACCGAGCGAGCGAGTGCGAGGCCGAGCCCGGCGCGTCGTCGCCGTACATCCACAAGGACGTGCACGTGAACCCGAAGATGACACCTGTGGACACACGGCGACCGCGCTCGGTGGATTACCCGCACGCGACGCGGCCGGGCGCGCGCGACGCCACCCGCAACTACGACAGCTCGCCGCTCGTCGCTAGTATCAACGGCGTCGAGTACCACCCCACGACTGAGGACCTCGTGCTCACCATGTTCCAGGACTCCAAGTACATCGTGCCGCGCCATGCTAACATCGCCGGGGAATCTCATAGGACAGGTTAGTATCACACGATGAACTTTTACTTTGAAAGAACAGACACTGAAGGACGCTATGATGCGACCTCGTGTGACCGCGGCTAAAAACACAAACTAGCGTGACGTTTTGTAGGATAAAGAAGTATATTGGATATTTGTGATATTTATATTTCTATGATACGTACTCCGTATCAATATTGTGTCGATGAACAATCCTACAAAAACGGTAGCTAGGACGAAATTTGGCAAACTGTGATATGTTATAGGAAAAATAAAAATATTTTATATAGGTACTTATTTTAGCTCTCTGAATACACTGAAAAAACAGGACAAACGTATTATTTAATCAACTCTTATACTTGATTTAGAGTAGGCATATGTATTTCTTCATAGTTACATAGTCTTCTCATAGCTTCAGTTAAAATTTGAATATATTTTTTTTTCTCCTCAACTGTCAAAGGTTTATAAAACTTTATTTACACTTACCACTTGTTTTCACTCGCATTTACTCCGTAGACAAAACTGGTTGACAATAACGCTCGCAGCATATCATTTCCTAGTTGTGAACTGTAATTTTCGCATTCTTCCAGGTGAAAAGTCTTCCGTTTGGAAAACTCGAATATCTACATGAGAGCAACAGGTACCATTGAAGGGTCAAATGCGGTCCTACCCATTATTTATTTCCTATTTAACCATAGATCTGATTGTTTTTTGTAGTTGACAGTTAATTTATTATGTTTTATAGAGTTTGCAGTGAGCATATGTAAAGCGATTACCTAATATAATTATTACTTACGAATTACTCTGCAGCAAAATTTCAAGTGGGTCTTTCAATAGTGTAGATTCCGGTTTCCAGAATATAAGTTCCTGAAATATAGTTGCGCTAGTTTGGAACTCTGCTCATTATTTGCCAAAAAGGATCGTTTGCTGCGGAGTGCTTTGAGCAGACCAATGGTCTATTTTACGAAGCTACAATATTACCAGTCTAAACTCCTAATGCAATAAAAAAAGTCACTTGTATGTTCTTCAAACGCTGTTGCCATTTGAGGCTAAAATAATCATGTTGCTTCGTGAGACGGATCAGTGAAATTTAATATTTAGTTATTTGTAATATCGATTTTTACTATTTGGAAATTACTTTGAATACACATGCCAAAGATTGGTTACTGAGAACCGCAGAATATTGGACCAGTTTGGTTAATTATATAACGTAAAGCATTGTTGTGGTGTAGTGTCGTGTATAGACTGTAGTTAACAGTATAAATACCGTAGTTAGCGGGCGTTATCAAATTTTCATAACAAATACCACACTAGTGCCTTGGCCCTTGGGATGTTGTGATTTTAAAAATATAAACACCATATTTGCTGAATTACAATAGGTACGTAGGGGTAATATTTGTATAATGGTCGATGTGTGCACACGACTCATACTATCCAAGTGATATAATAGTGGAATTCCAGCAGGTTTTGGTTGGGTAAAGGTTATATTATTTGGGCAGCAGCCTCCACCGGGAACGACTTGCAAGGTATCATGTGATTATACGAATAATTATAATTTATTTACGAAATATTGTATATATTGGCTTTTATACTTTGTTTCTATAGATCACAAATTACTTATTGAGTTTAAATAATGTAAATACTGAAAATAATATTTTCATATTTGCACATAGGTTAGATTATGTAAGCAGCACTTGATTGTGAAGGTTTTGTTTATAATTTATGTTGAAATTGATTTATTTAAAAGACATCGTTATAAGCGTAAAAGTAGCAGACTAAATGGCCTAAACGGTACCTGTGATTACCTTGTCAGGGATGCATTGTGCTTCATTAAAAATAAACTTATTAATATATTTTGACCCAATACTCTGGATGTGACTTCTTGATGTGTAAGGCTGGCTCTCATTATTAAATATTATAATTTTATTATTAAAGAGTTTCGAAGATAGACGACCAGTAATAAACATATACTATCTATTTAAAATTGTTATAAAATAGCAGCTATTGAATACTAGGAATTGTTAGATCAAAACTGCGTGACATAATGTCGCAATAAATTTAAAACATCACATTAATTCTGATATAGTAAAATATCCTGAATTCTCAATCCGTGCGATGGTCGTACAATCTCCGAAAATGTATTGTGTTATTTGTTTTAATTTAAAGATGTTTATTTTACTTTCACAACGTTATTAAAAATATAAGTGTTATGTACCTACACGAATATCTGGTTTAGTTATTTCCTAACCCCTAGAAATAAAACTACTTGTTATTGTAATCGACATCATAAAATCTTTAATTAAGATTGACAATCTTTATTAACGTTGCGTCATATTAATGTTTTCCTGAAAATGTTCCACTTTGTTGCTTTCATAAAGTCGATTGGACAATTTATTCATATAAAGATACTAGCCAATTCTATCCTTCTGGTGGAATGGCTAGTATCTTGGCCAATTCCAACCCTATGTGGCCTAAGTGGGAAGTTTTACCAAAACGCTCACGTATATGCAACACACAAGTAGACCTCTAGATAAGTAAATTAATTAACACAGTAGGGCTTTGATAATCCGTACGAGTACATAGGCTGATCTGAACGTCGCTGTAATGCCGAATGACAAAATGATGCCCAACTGCCGAATGACTCCTTTCTCCCCCGCCGTAACATTAGCCGTATTGTAATTGTCATTTTTCTGGTGTTAAAGAGCCCTTTCTTTAATGGGCCACCTACAGACATGGACTACATGCATGTTTGCGTCATTTAAGTAGCATAATTTTGCATGAAACCAGCATGACTCAGGCGACCGTAACCATGGCAATAACAGACAGAAAAAAGTTGATTCACCCACGTATACAAATGTTTTATTTAGAACATACTTTAATGCGAACGCTCCCGTCAGTTCGAATACTTCGAATAGGATTTATTTTATTGAAGTTCGGATTATCGAGGCCCTACTATAAACGATATTCAAACGATACCTATTTCAGTATCGTTAAGCTACATTTTCACTAAATATCGGACGCGAACGAGTGAGGTACTTATGAATAGGATACACGTGAGATTACATTTTTCCCATGTAGGAAATCCTATGATATGCCGGTGAGTTGCCGTTAATTACATCACCATAGTTCGAGTCTAGTATTAGAAGCGAATGCTTCAAAGGGTCCGCAAAAACCGAGGTGGGTATAAGCCGAGGGCCCGGCGAGTGGATGCTGATGAGTTGAGACATGTTGTAGCCGTCTCGGATGTCCCAGGACAGTACATCTGTTCCGTCGGCGTGGCGGAGGTAGATGTGGTGTGCGTCGGAACCCAGGAGAAACACTGGCCGCGTGTGCTCGCCGAATACTGGAAATTAAAAAAAAAACATTGTAGGTGAGAATGAAGATAAAATGAAGGTCCACGGAAAAAACATGTTTAGTCGATTAAAATTTCAGAAGAAATAATAACCTTAGTTTTAAAGGAACAAGGTACAAATTTACCCTGATTTTCATAAGGATTGGACATGTTTTTTTCCGTGGATCCTTCAAATAAGTTTTGTTTTATTTCACTTCACAGAGATTTTACTTTCCGAACAAATTAAAACGAGACTGGAATTTAATACAATGCAATGCAGTATTATGTATTTACTATGCTGTTTCGTCAGGCGTAGCTACCTATTCATGACACGGATTATACCCCCACTCCCCAGGTTGTTACTACTGGGAACAGTGGGAACAACTGGGTAGACTTATTCGTAACCTAACCACTGGAGCATTTCTTTTTATTTTGTCCATTTTCATAATTTTGAATTTATAGGTAAATTTTGGGTTTTTTCTACCCAGAATCACGAACTGATTCGATCCCCATGGAAAAAAAGTCCCATGCAGTTATACCTATCATTTTTCGTACACTTTGTATGGCGGTAGGTAAATGAGGATATCCGGAAAAAGTACGGAAATTTTGGGACATTATTTTTCCTTTTGGGATCGACAGAGCTCGTGATTCTGAGTAGGAATAACCCAAAACCTATAAATTAAAAATGATGAAAATGTACAAAATAAAAAGAAATACTCATTGGTGCGAATGAGAATTAGAGGTCTCTATTGTTATGGTCATGAATGTTAATACTCCATATTTACCTCGAAGGGGTAAAGCGGAATTCCGTCTCCGTAACGCGGCACCGTCGACTTCTATCAGCCCCGGCTGGTGCGCTCTCACCGCCATCAGCACTGTGTGAGCGGGACCGCGCTTGCCAAGCGTGATCTGTAGCCCAGAGCCCGAAGAACATAACAGAACGGTCCATTCGGCGCTGCTTGATGCGTCACGGACGAGAATCGCTCCTCGACTTGCGTCTGAGATGTATCTATAAACACGTCTTAAGTTTAACCTTTTGACAGCCTCTGATGACTATACCCACCCGCGGAAAGATGGGCGCTAGCTATTGGTACAGCTGCCAGCTTCGCTAATGTAATACAGACTTACTCGGAACTACATACATAAATTTCAGCGTCAGCATACTTTGTAGCAGACGAAGAAGCGACGGTTATAGTATGGTAGGTACCTACGCTAAAATAGTTAAATGTGATACCAACGGTCTTTGCTGTCAAAGTCAATATTCTGCCGGTGGAACCGAGATTCCTAAACTTATGAAGCAGATTTACCTACATAGTTACCTATTTGGCTTCCAATTATCCTAAATGTACGGGTTGAGCGTTGAGCCCAAGCTTTATTACTTTAATTGATAGAATAAGTTTAAACATTTTGCAATATTATAGTGTAAGACTAATTTGTCTTGCGACCTTAGCGAGTTTATCTGTATGTAAATTTTATAAAACCAGTTAATGGTCATGTCTATATTTATCTGTGCTCCGTGATATCGATCTACAGTATATTTTATTTACTCTGTGAATGGTTGCATTTGAAATGTGCATAGAGTCTGTACGTAGCTTGCCCTTGTTTTTTGCTTTCAAGC